>JAJONR010003749.1:0-75408 GCA_029582245.1 Solanum etuberosum
CCAAATTACCCTAGATCGGGTGGGAACCAAGGTTGGAACAAGGATTGAGACAATTGTTAGAGGATTGGAGGGATCGAGGTGGTAATTGGAGAGATAGTGAAGCTGAAAAAGATAGGTTTGTCCCACCTCACGATCGCCCAAAACCAAATGGACCTGCTGGACTGGAGGGAAACCAAATAGATGATATTCTAACAAGGATCTTCAACAAGGTTGAAGGGTCCGATAAAGTATTGAAGGATTTTAAAGATGACTTCTCCACTTTGAGTCAAACAGTTACTTCTCATCCTATATCAATCAAGTAGCTAGAAACTCAAATGTGTGAGATCTCTACCTATCTAAATCCAAGGCAAAAGGGAACACGCCTAGTGACACCATCCCAAATCCCAAAAATAATTGTTGATGAGTAAGAATTGTATTGTGACACAACGTTAAATAAGGTGCTTCTTGGGAGGCAACCCAAGTTTATTGTTTTGCTTTCAATAACATGTATTATGAGTGTAGGTGGAGAAGAAGTCAAAAGGTTGAAGAAGGTGCGTTGGGCGATGCAGGTACCAAGTCAGTGATGTGCTGAACATATTGGGCAGACTTCTTCATGTCCGCCTTTTGAGCTAAAAATGTTGAAAAATTGTACTGTCACATTTAGTGAATAGGGACCAAATCGGTGACCCACCGAATCACACAAGGCAAACTACATCGGGTCCGCCGAATTGACCATCAGGTTTAAAAGTTGTTAACGCAGCATCAACAAGTTTAGGCTCCTTTGGTGATTTGCCGAACACGTTCGATGATGTTAGTCGCAGTTCGGAAAATGCGTCTGAAATAAAAAAGGCGAAGAGTCTTTTCAAGTTTGAAAAAGCAGCATTTCATCTTTTCGAACTCTCTCACTTTCGAGGCTCCTCATAGACTTATTTCTTTGCATTAGTGTCCTCATTTGTGTTGATTTACTTTCTTGGAGTGCATTTGGTGCTTGCACATCAATCCCAAACCCTTTCTCCATTGATTTTTTCTTTTTTCTTCTCTAAGGTTGGTGTTTCTAAGCTTTCATTGTTATTTTTGCTTAAATCGATGAGTATGAGTTGGGCTTTGTGTTGATGATGATGATTTGTTGTTTAATTTGCTTGGGTAGTGTTAAATTTTAATGATTGAACTGTGCCCATGATCTAGGATAGATGATATTGTGCCTGAACCAGTAAATATTGAATGTGAAGGTTAAATGTTGAAATTGAGTTGTTATAGTTGTTGGGTCTTGGTTGATATTGAGTTGGGTGAAGTCTGATTAGCCCAGTGTTACCCCGAAGACTTGTATTTGCTAAATGATCGATAGAGTGACTAATTTCTTAAGGGTAGATTGTCAATTCGGGAAATGCTTTGTGAAATTTGGGGGAAGTCTGAGTATCCATGGGTATAATAACATGTGGATAGATTGTAAAGCTGATTGGGTAATGGGTATTGTTGCATGTTAGTGTTAAAAATCGTGAAAAATAGGCATTGGGCTAAAATTATATATTCGGCGAGCTGGACTTAGCTTACCAATGTGATTAGGTGAATCACTGGGTTAAGTCCCAAATCACCTTTTGAGTTTGAATATGTGACCTAGGTACTGTCTCATTCAACAAACTTGTCTTAGCTCGCCGAAATCAACTCAACAGATTGCCAAGTTGGAGTAGATATTTCCCTATGTAAGATCCCATACTTTTTCTCTATTCTTGCATAATATATGTGGTGTAGTATGGTATGGTTATATGAGGTGTATATGAATTGGTATAGTATATTGGAGATTAAGATTACAAATGGATGAAAATATAAAGGAACTAAACTAAAGTTTTAGTTCAAAGGAACCCCTCAAACAAAGGTCTAGGATTAAATAAATGGCTCGGGTAACACTTCGCCCGTTTGAAAGGTTTAAAATATCCCATACCTTGGGGATAAGCCAATGAGTGTGTAACATTCTAAGAATAATGTGTCAAGAGGTATTAAAATAGCAAAATAGTCGTATGTTAAGTTTTGAAGTCAAGAGAATTAGCGAAACTAAGGTCGGCAAAAGTTATCGAAGTTTCTCTAATAAAATTTTCTGAACTTTGGGTCAAATGTCTTGGAAGTTTTCTCCCAATATATAAAGCTTTACAAGACCCATGACCTATCCAATCAAATTTATACGAGTCTAGTTTGTAACGCATAAAACCCCACATCAAATCGACAGTGGAGTAAAACGTTATAAGCGTTTTACTACGGACTGCCTGGGTAGAATCCAGGTCGCGAACCAGGTCGGGTCAAAATATGTGGTATGTCGGTTACTCAACGTTTTAACTCATAAAATCATTTCTTTTCACTCCCTAACAAGAAATAAATCGGAAGAAAGGGTTCTAATGGAGTTCTTGAATGATGAAGGTTAGTTTTTGATGATTTCTATCATTAAAGGTTGCCCCCATACCTAGAAACGTGATCTCTACATGTGGCAATCGTTTCTCCCTTCTATTAGCTGCGTTTGGAGATAGTTTTTAAAGATATAAATTATTAGTTTTTCGTGTTTCTTCAAGGTTTACACTTGGTTTTCAAAGGTAATCATCTCGGGACTCTTTTATGATTGTTTTTACGAACTTCTACGGATGTTTCGCCAAGTTGGGGAGACATGGCCAATCTGCCAATTTAAGCTCAATTGTAAATTATTTGTAGGTGCGTACCAGCTGTGTATATATAGTGATTGCGAACCTTAGGATGTAAGGAACAACTTTTGTGAAGAAACTATAGGCATTCGACCGTTCATCGGAGAGGTATGTTAAGGCTAAGCTCCGTCCTTCATTTTAGCACCACTCCGCAGAAATTCCTAAAACATTGAATGTGATATTTTGCTATTCTCTTGCTAGAAAGACCTTCAATGAAAGGCATTGGAATCTCAGCTGAATTATTTTCATGATTCTATTATTTTGATACTCCACTCATTCGGATAAATAGAGTATTTGACATCTACATGACATTTTATCGATTTCCTTGATTATATGTCTGTATGTATGAATTCTTATTCTTCTTTGGGCGATGTGAATTAAAATATTAGGGGAGACTTTTATTATTTGTAACCAGCCCTCTTTACCCGCTAAATTTTATTATGAAAAATCGTTAAAGTGATACACTCTTTTCAAAACACTCAAATATAACTTAAATATTTAAACTATTAGAACACTTGACTTTTGAAATAATTTCCTTTATAAATTCACTAGGAACCAAGTATAGGAACTAACTAAAGCACCTTAAGATTTTTATGAACATCTTCAAGGTAATGTTATCTTTCTAAAAGTTGAGTTATGCTTTCAAGCTTATTCGGAAAAACATATGAGGTTCCATGAGACATTTATGTGTCATACGAGAGTGATTATGGCGTTATGAGAACAAGAGTACATGCGGGCCAAGATTGACAACATGATAACGGTGACATATATGCATTATGAATCCGTGACATGACATGCTATGCATTCTACTCCTGAGCTATAATTGGGAGGTATGAGGCCTATTGCCTATATTTATACGTATGAGACACCGATGGCCACAAGTTGGTGAATATGATGTCGGTTAGCTATTGGGAAACACCACCATTGCTAGCATTTGGTTGGGTATGTCATGCATTTGCATCTATATATATATATTCACAATATGTGACTATACGAGCATACAATGCATATTTATATAGTAGGAGGTCAAATGTCAGCCATGACAATTATTTGAGTTTCAGTTTCAGGTGGTATCTCTATTACCCTTTTTCAGCAGACACTTATGATTCTAATTTTCGCCTTACATACTAGTACATTTTTATTCGTACTGACGTTCCATTGCTTGGGGACGCAGTTTTTATTAGTTTCGTGCAAGTTGGTTTAGGCAGGGATTCTGATCGACCCACCTGCTAGGATTCGGGTTCAGCTGTGAGTTGGTAAGCTCCATCTTATCCTGGGGCTATCAGAGGATGTTTACTTTGTTGTACAGTTTGGGTATAGTCGGGGATTTGTCCCGACAGTGCTTA
This sequence comes from Solanum etuberosum, assembly GCA_029582245.1. Lineage (NCBI taxonomy): Eukaryota > Viridiplantae > Streptophyta > Magnoliopsida > Solanales > Solanaceae > Solanum > Solanum etuberosum. The sequence goes on from JAJONR010003749.1 coordinate 4,010, forward strand.
TGTCACTCGTAGAGGCTATTATGGACACAACATTCTTAGTTTTCTTTTGTAGGTTTCAATCTCCAGCCTATAGGCTTGGCATGTATATTTATATGTGTGTATAAGTAGGTATGTCTTCAGTTGTTGCCTCGTCGGCTAGCTAGTACATCTTTATTTTTGGCTGTTTACCATTGTTTATATGGTCTATTGTCATTCAGGTCGTGACCTTCATGGTCCTGGCTTCACTTTTCAGAGGTTGTGCTGCCCAATATTTTTGTCTCACAATTTTGTTCGCTAGTATGTTTCAATGGGTAACTCGATCGAATAGGGTATCGAGTGCCAGTTACGCCCCCTAGTTTGGGTTGTGACAAACTTGGTATCAGAGTAGGTCGTATCCCAAGGGGTCCACAAGCTGTGTCTAGTAAAGTCTTGTTTATGGGTGTGTTGTGCACCATACTTATAATCAAGAGGCTACATGGCATTTAAGAGTGGTTACATTTCATTCAACTAATAGATCGTGCTATAGTGTAAAAGTATAAGAATATATGAAATCTAAATTATGCTTTATGTTTCTTATCTAACAGGCTATACTCTTTCTAGAGATGGTACATAAAGAGATAAGTATGGATCTAGGGGAAGGTACTAGCCGTTCCTCACCAGGTCAAAGGAATATATTTCCCTCGAAGACACAAAATGAATCTCCAGTACCCCTAGTACCAGCCTCTTCGGCACCTGTTGAAGCTCGAGGAAATGCAGTACCTCCAGCCTCACCAGTTCCATTGGTACCTGAGGAATATAGGGACACAGGACCTCCAGTACTTGTTGTTCTTCCACCAGAGACAGGGGAGCAAGGGACGAGGGAGGCAGTTTAGTTGCTGACTAGGATAGTTTTTATTCATGAGTGACAACTGGAGTCAGGAGTAGATACTTGGAGAGACAGGTCAGAAAGTTCGAAGGTACGAGAGTTTCTTCCTTTGGACCCTCCGTTATTTATGGGATCTAGTTCTACTGAGGGTCCCCAGGATTCGATAGACCATATATACAGAGTATTGAGGGTGATGCATGCATCTGTCACAGAGGCTATGGGTTTGGCTGCTTTTCAGCTACGTGATGTAGCCATCCCTTGGTATGAGGCCTGGGAGAGATTTATAGGACATGATGCTCCGCCAACAGAGTGGGAGGACTTCCTTGCCCACTATTTGCCACAAGAAGTTTAAGAGGCCCGTCTTGACCAATTTATCAATTAAAGCAAGGGAACATGAGGGTAAGAGATTATAGCCACATGTTTAATTCTTTGGTGAGATATGCACTAGATATTGTACGTACCATGAGAGCCAGAGTTCATCGTTATGTGGATGCTTTGGTAGATCATCTGATTAGATATTGTAGGGTAGGGGAGAGCAGTTTGATCGTTATAGTCAGTCAGGACCATGTCAGAGCTCAGGACAGCCTGAGAACCATCGACATGATCATTCCGTACAGCTAAGACATCCCACTCCTCTATGTACACATTGCGGTAAGCCGCACAGTGTAAAGTGTAGAAAGGGTTCAGGTGCATGTTATCATTGTGGGCAGACATGACATTTCATTAGTCGCTGGCTGAGGTTGAGCAGAGGTGAGATAGCTCAGCCTTCAGGATCCACAGCATACTCTTCACCCTTAGTTCGTGCCTTGCCACCAGGACCATAGTCTACTCAGGGTCGTGGTAGGGGGAGAGGTGGAGGAGACACATTAGGTTCTAGCGGTGGCCACAACCGCTTTTATGCACTCACAGGCCTACAGGATTTAGAGGCATCCCCCGATGTTGTCACGTGTATATTAACGATATCTTCTCAATTTCTTTACGCATTGATAGACGCTGGCTCTACATTTTCATATATACTCCATTTATTGCTTGTAAGATTGACATGAAATCTGAGTTGTTACCACAACCAGTTGAGGTGTCTACATCGGTTGACAACTCAATTTTAGCTAGTCGTGTCTATCAAGGTTGTACTGTGTTAATTAATGATCGTACAACCTTCACTAATTTAGTTGAGTTGATTATGCCATATTTTGATGTTATCATGGGTATGGATTGGTTGGGAGCTTGCTATGCTAATATTGATTGTCGTGTAAAGATATTCAGATTTTACTTTCCAGGTGAGCCGATCCTTGAGTGGAAAGGTAATGCAGCCACACCCAAGGGTAAGTTTATTTCATACCTTAGGGATAGAAAGTTGATTGCTAAAGGTTGTATATACCACATGGTTCATGTAAAAGATACTAATAAGGAGCCCACGACTCTTCAGTCAATTCCTATTGTGAATGAATTTTCGATGGTATTCCTTGTAATCTTCCAGGAATTCCCCCCACAAAGGGAAATATATTTTGCTATAGACTTGCTTCCTGATACGCAGCCTATATTGATTCCTCCCTATAGAATGGCACCTGCAGAGCTAAGATAATTGAAGGAACAACTGAAGGACTTGCTCGATAAAGGCTTTATCAGGCCAAGTACTTCCCCGTGGGGTGCTCCAGTGCTCTTTGTTTGAAAGAAAGATGGCTCCTTACCTATGTGTATTGACTATAGACAACTAAATAAAGTCACTATTAAGAACAAATATCCTCTTCCACGGATTGATGACTTGTTTGACTAGTTATAAGGTGCTAAATGCTTTTCCAAGATCGACTTGCGGTCTAGTTACCATCACCTGCGAGTCAGGGAAGTTGATATCCCAAAAACAACATTTAGGACGAGGTATGGCCATTTTGAATTCCTTGTTATGTATTTTGGGCTTACAAGTGCCCCAGCAGCCTTTATAGATCTTATGAATCGGGTCTTCAAACCCTTCTTGGATGAGTTTGTGGTTGTGTTTATTGATGAAATTTTGATATATTCACGGTCAGAAGCTGAGCATGCAGACCACTTGCGAGTTATATTGCAGACTCTCCAAGATTGTAGGTTATATGCTAAATTCTCTAAATGTGATTTTTGTCTAACCTCTGTAGCTTATCTTGGTCATGTTATTACAAGTGATGTTAGCAAGGTTGATGGAGAAAAGATTGAAGCAATGATGACTTAGCCGAGGCCCTTGAATCCAACAGAGGTTCGTAGGTTTTTAGGCTTGGCAGGATATTATCGAAGGTTTGTGGAGGGATTCTCTTCCATCTTGACACCATTGACAAAATTGACACATAAGGAACCTAAGTTTCAGTGGACAGAGGCATGCAAACAGAGCTTTCAGGAACTAAAAAAAGGCTTACCACAACACCTATCCTATCTCTTCCAAATGGCAATGAGGGTTATGTTATTTATTGTGATGCCTCCAGAATTGTCCTAGGTTGTGTTCTTATGCAGCATGGTGAGGTTATCACATACGCCTCTAAACAGTTGCGGAAACATGAGCAAAATTATCCTATTCACGATCTTGAGTTGGCCGCAGTTGTCTTTGCCCTAAAATTTTGGCGGCATTATCTATACGGGGTTGATATTGATATTTTCACCGACCACCATAGTCTTCAGTATTTACTTAAGTAGAGGGAGTTGAACCTACGATAAAAGAGATGGCTAGAATTATTAAAGGACTACGATGTTGACATCTTATATCATTACGGCAAAGCTAATGTTGTTGCTGATGCGCTCAGTCGGAAGTCCATGGGTAGTTGAAGCTCATAAGGCTGGAATTACAAAAGACCTGCGCCAGCTAGCTAATTTGCAGGTGCGCTTGGTAGATGCAGGGGGCGAAGGTGTTGTCGTTCATAATATGGCAGAATCTTCCTTTGTTATTGAAGTGAAAAAGAGGAAACATGAAGATCCTGAGCTTAGGAAACTAAGGGAAAGAATTCCACAACAACAACAACCTTTGTTTGAGTTAGCTGGAGATGGAGTCCTTAGATACCAGGGTCGCTTATGTGTACCGACAGTTGGAGAGCTCCGTACAAAGATTCTTTCAGAGGTCCATTATTCTAGATATGCAACCCACCCTGGACCGACAATGATGTATCGAGACCTTTGACAAATTTATTGGTGGAATGGCATGAAAAAAGATATTCCAGAGATGGTAGCTGAATGTCCCATCTATCAACAAGTTAAAGCAGAACATCAGAGGCCTAGAGGCCTAACTCATACATTGAAATTCCTTTATGGAAATGGGACATGATAAATATGGACTTCATCTCAGGTTTGACTCGCACTCAACGGAGGTATGATTCCATTTGGGTAATTATCGATAAGCTTACAAAATTTGCTCATTTCTTTCCATTTAGGACTATATATTTAGCCGAAGATTATGCCAGGCTTTACATTCAGGAGATTGTTCGCCTTCATGGAGTTCCTTTATCTATTATCTCAGATCGAAGGGCTTAGTTTACAACACATTTTTGGAGATCATTTCAGAAAGGTCTAGGCACTCAGGTAAATCTTAGCACCGATTTTCATCCACAAACTGATGGACATGCAGAACATATTATTTAGACTTTTGAGGATATATTACGTGCTTGTGTATTGGATTTAAAAGGAAGTTGGGATGAACATTTACCTCTTATAGAGTTTGCTTATAATAACAACTTTCAAGCTAGTATTCAGATGGCCCCTTACGAAGCACTATACGGGTAGAAGTGTAGGTCACCGATCAGCTGGTTTGAGGTCGGGGAAGAAGGGTTGCTAGGTCCCAATCTAGTCCAACAAGCAATGGAAAAGGTTAAGCTTATTAGAGAATAGCTGAATACAGCACAGAGTTGGCATAACTCTTATGCAAATGTTTGACGACGGGACTTATAATTTGATGTAGAAGATTGGGTTTTCCTGAAAGTATCGCCTATAAAGGGCGTTATGCAATTCAGAAAAAAAGGGAAGCTCAGTCCTAGGTAAGTTGGACCGTATAAGATTATTCAGAATATTGGCATGGTGGCATACAAGCTTGATTTGCCTTCATAATAGGAAGCAATCCATTATGTATTTCATGTATCTATGTTGCGGAAGAGCCTTGGAGATCCTTCACGTTTTATGCCCATTCAAAATATTCACATTGCTAAAGATTTATCTTATGTAGAGGTACCAATAGCTATTTTATATCGGCAAGTAAGAAAGCTTCAAACTAAAGAAGTAGCTTTTGTGAAAGTGTTGTGGAGAAATAACAACGTCAAGGAAATGACATGGGAAGCAGAAGAGGAAATGAGGAAGGAGTACCCCCAACTGTTTACGACTTAAGATGAGTCACATTTTGATAATTGACAATTATACTTTCACAACGACTTAATTGGATTTTAAGTAACTTAAAAGTGCAATTCATATGTCTTCTTATGAGATAGTTGTACGGAGCATAGTAGTTGGAATTTTAAGAATTTCACATTAGGTTTGTGGTTGTAACAAATATAGACTCGTAAATAAAGTGCTATGGAAAAAAATTTAACCAAGGAATTGTCTAGATCCATTCGCGGGCGAATGTTCATAAGGGGGGAGAATGTGAGATCCCATATTTTTTCTCTATTCTTGAATAATATATGTGGTGTAGTATGGCATGGTTATATGAGGTGTATATGACTTGGTATAGTACATTGAAGATTAAGATTGCAAATGGGTGACAATATAAAGGAACTAAACTACAGTTTTAGTTCAAAGGAACTCCTCAAACAAAGGTTCAGGATTAAATAAATGGCTCGGTTAGCACTTTGCCGGTTTGAAAGGTTTAAATTATCCCATACCTTAGGGATAAGCCTATGAGTGTCTAACATGCTAAGAATAATGTGTTAAGAGGTATTAAAATAACATAATAGTCGTATGTTAAGTTTTGAAGTCAAGAGAATTAGCGAAACTAAGGTCGGCAAAAGTTATCGAAGTTTCTCTAATAAAATTTTCTGAACTTTGGGTCAAATGTCTTGGAAGCTTTCTCCCAATATATAAAGCGTTACAAGAACCTATGACCTATCCAATCGAAGATCTACAAGTTTAGTTTGCAACGAATAAAACCCCGCATCAAACCGACATTAGAGTAAAACGTTATGAGCGTTTTACTACGGACTGCCTAGGCATAATCCTTGTCGCGAACCGAGTCGGGTCAAAAGATGTGGTATGTCGGTTACTCAACGTTTTAACTCATAAAAACATTTATTTTCACTCCCTAACAAGAAACAAAGCTGAAGACAGGGTTCTAATGGAGTTCTTGCGTGATGAAGGTTAGTTTTTGACGATTTCTACCATTAAAGGTTGCCTCCGTGCCTAGAAACGTGATCTCTACACGTGGCAATCATTTTCCCCTTCTTTTGCTGCGTTTGGAGCTTGTTTTTGAAGATATAAATTGGTAGTTGTTCGTGTTTCTTCAAGGTTTACACTTGGTGTCTAAAGGTAATCATCTCGGGACTATTTTATGATTGTTTTTACAAAGTTTTACGGACGTTTCGCCAAGTTGGGGAGATATGGCAAATCTGCCCATTTAAGCTCAATTGTAAATTGTTTGTAGGTGCGTACCAGCTGTGTATATATAGTGGTTGCGAAGCTTAGGACGTAAGGAACAACTTTTGTGAAGAAACTACGGGCATTTGAGTGTTCATCGGAGAGGTATGTTAAGGCTAACCTCCGTCCTTCATTTTAGCACCACTCCTCAGAAATTCCTAAAACACCGAATGTGATATTTTTCTATTCTCTTGCTAGAAAGACTTGTGAAAGGCATTGGGATCTCAGCTGAATTATTTTCATGATTCTATTATTTTGATATTCCACCCATTCGAATATATAGAGTATTCAACATCTACATGTCATTTTATCGGTTTCCTTGATTATATGTCCGTATGTAGGAATTCTTATTCTTCTTTGGGGATGTGACTTAAAATATTATGGGAGACATTTATTATTTACAACCAGCCCTCTTTCCCCGCTAAATTTTATTATGAAAAATCTTTAAAGTAATACACGATTTTCAAAACTCTCAAATATAACTTAAATGTTTAAACTATTAGAACACTTGACTTTTGAAATAATTTCCTTTATAAATTAACTAGGAACCACGTATAGGAACTAACTAAAGCACCTTAATATTTTAATGAACATCTTCAAGGTAATGTTATCTTTCTAAAAGTCGAGTTATGTTTTCAAGCTTATTCGGAAAAACATATGAGGTTCCATGAGACATTTACATGTCATACGAAAGTGATTATGGCATTATGAGAACAAGAGTACAAGCGGGCCAAGATTGACAACATGACAATGGTGATATATATGCATTATGAATCCATGACATGACATGCTATGCATTCTACTCCTAAGCTATAATCGGGAGGTATGGGGCATATTGCCTATATTTATATCTATGAGACACCGATGGCCACAAGTTGGTGAATATTATGTTGGTTAGCTACTGGGAAACACCACCATTGCTAGAATTTGGTTGGGTATGTCATGCATTTGCATCTATATATATGTATTAACGACATGTGACTATACGAGCATACCATGTATATTAAAATAGTAGGAGGTCAAATGTCAGCCATGAGGATTATTTGAGTTTCAGTTTCAGGTGGTATCTCTATTACCCTTTATCAGCCGCTACTTATGATTCTACTTTCCGCCTTATATACTAGTACATTTTTATTCGTACTGACGTCCCATTGCCTGGGGATGCTACTTTTTTGTTTCGTGCAAGTAGGTTCAGGTAGGGATTCTGATCGATCCACCCGCTAGGATTCAGGTTGAACTGTGAGTTGGTAAGCTTAATCTAATCCTGGGGCTATTAGAAGATGTTTACTTTTGTTATACAATTTGGGTATAGTCGGGGCCTTGTCCCGATAGTGCTTATGTCACTCGTAGAGGCTATTATGGACACAGTGTTCTGGGTTTTCTTTTGTAGGTTTCAGTCTCCGGCCCATAGGCTTAGCATGTATATTTATATGTGTGTGTAAGTAGGTATGTCTTCAGTTGCTGCCTCGTCGGCTAGCTAGTACATCTTTAGTTTTGGCTTGTCTACCATTGTTTATATTATTTATTATCATTCATCTTGTGACCTTCATGGTCCAGGCTTCATTTTCAGAGGTTGTGCTGCCGTATATTTTTGTCTCACAATTTGGTTAGCTAGTATATTTCAGTGGGTAACTCGACGGAATAGGGTATCGATTACCAGTTACCCCCCTATTTTGGGGGCATGACGCCCTACTGACATTGAGGCATATTATGTTCAGCCCACTCCTTCTATGGATCCTTCGAGTACCACTCAGCCTTCCTTTGTACCTTTTACCTCTACATCTGCTGCACCTGCCCCCATATCCCGACCTATATTGACCCAAGCGTTGATCTACCAAATGGGAAATCTTACCCATTTAGCGGATGCTAGAGCATCTAGGGTAGAGAGGAAGATGCCCAAGTTTGTTTAAAGGGTCATTAAGAATGCATTACTTCTGGTTAGAGGACAGATGGTGCAGTATCAGAACATGTTAGCATCATATGGGGAGAGGTTAGACAACCTCATCACCAGGATGAAGGCGAGGGAGAAGATTGATGGTAGTTCCATGAAGTTGGCTGCATTGAGGGGAGATATTACTACTCTCAAGGATGATGTGGACTAATTGAGGTCCACTGATATTTTGATGCTTTGGGGTGAATTCCCGTTACCTAGTATGTCTTAGGTAGTCCCTCATTATGAGTCGAGAGTTGATTCACCTAGTGGTGTGGCTGAGTAGTCTTATGATGGTACTAATGAGGTTGGTGATGAGGCTGAGGAGGAGACTGATGAGGATGAGTTATTGTGAGAGGATGAGTGGTGGACTGTTGAGACGCTGACAGAGTTGTAGGCTATAGAGAAGACGATAGTGCATGCCATGTTGGAGAGATGTAGTTTGGAGACTTCTGTAGTTGGCACTAGTGGAGTTTCTTCAGACTCCACCATTTCTCCTACAGATGTGCCGGGCACTGATACCCTGGTTAATTCTTCCCTGCTGACTCTCGCTCCTATTTTTCCAGGCACTGATGCCCGAGTTGATGCCATCCCTTTCAAGCCCCAGGATCAGAGCACTTCACATGCATAGCCTGATAGGGAGATCCTTATATCACTCTACTTTCGTACTTAATTTGTATCTCATTGAGGACACCGTTGTTTAATTTTTGTGAGGTGAGGGCACTTGTTCTTATATTCCCCCTTTTTATTGTATTTTGTTATTTTCATCTTTCTTTTGAGACATTTGTAGTATTTTGATATTTTGATTTATTGTTATGATAGTTGATGGTTTGATTCATTTTTGATGCCTCTTTGCTTTTTTGCCCCATGAGTTTGGAAGTTGTTGAAATGCTTATGTTTTCATTGTTGATGTTTGAGGATTGATTGTGTTCACTATCGATGTCTTTGATAATGCTTCTGATGAGAAATATGTTTTGTGTGAATGTTGCAAGAAGGAATCGGTGTGGCTTCGCTTTTGAATGATCTTCTTGATTCTTGTGTTGACTAGCTGGGTATTGTATGAGCCTTGCAATGAACATCACACATAAGTTTTTTGATTTTGTAGAGCTTTTTTAAATGATTGTGTTTGAAGTGCCATGTGTAGTTAAGTTTTACTTGAAAGCATGCTTATTGAATCCTTGAATTTGCCTTGTTAGTCTAATTGTCTAGCTTTGGTCAATGCAAGAAATGATCTTGGGCACAAATTTTGAGAGGAAACCCAAATGTTCATACCTTTTGTGACTATGTTGTGAGGGTGTGCAACCAACTTGGCACCATTTGAGCCTAAACCATTTGTTGTCAACCTTGTTGAAACCTATTGAGCGAAATTGTCTCTAACTTCTCATCCATAAATCATTTTCTAAGCATTGGTTTGTTTGAATAGCCAACTTAGGCCAAGAACCTAAGTTGGGGTGTGGAAAGGAAGGAGGAAAGAAATCCAAGTGGAAGGTAAAGAAAGAAAAAGTGACACTAAACTTTGAAGTTTGTTGCAAAAAGAAGGAAGCCCTCCTTATAAAAAAATGAATGAGCAAAAGTTTGAAAGTTGAAATGAAAAGGAAAGTGTGATGAAATAAAAGGGGTGTCTAATAAATTGAATGAAAACTTGAGGTTTGAGTCTCCAAGTGAAAAGAATGGAAAGAACTTGAGAAGAGGTGAATAAGAGTACAACAATGCTTTGAAAAGGTGAAGCCACTGAGCCAAATTGACCATTCCTTTACCCTCAATCCCATTACAAGCCTAAGAAGACCTTTGAGATCTTGCCTGAACTAGGCTGTGTGATGATTGAAAAATATGGGCAAACATGTAGGATGAAGCTTACATGTATTTCTCTTTCAAAGAGTGAGAGTTGTATTGATTCCTAACTTCTTTATTGATTTACTTTGTGAGAGCACGAAATTGTTCTTGGTGTGAGGGAGCTTGAATGCATTTGTTGAACCATGGTTTTGCATTAGAAAGGATGCACTAGTGAGCTTGGTCTTGGATTCATACCGGCTAGTCATCATTTGAAGCTTTTTGAGCATGATTGAGTGTTGCATATGCTTGATAGTAGTCTTGTGGTGACACATGATAACTCTCATTGAGAACTGTTGTAGACATCATTTTTGAACTAATTGTGTTTATAATTTACTTAAGGACAACACAAAAGTTTAAGTTGGGGGTGTTGATGAGTGGTATATTTACACTCATTTGAGACTTGTTTAGTTCAACAAGTAGTGTCTTGAATCCCTAATTATGTCCTATTTTGATGATTTGCAGTTATAAAGGCTAAAAGACAAGGCAAGGAAGAATATATGAAAAAGAGGCCAAAAACATTGAAAGGAATATAAACTCCCAACTGGTAGTCGCCTATCAAAAGGGCGGATCGCCCAAGTGGCCTGAGCTCACCCAAAGTGACAGTGCTCACACTTGAAGATATTTAAGGTAGGTCAGCGGACTGAAAATGAAACAGTGACTCACCGAAGTGAAAGGGCGGGCTTAAAAGGTGAAAAAGGTGGTAATCAACGATTCACCAAATGTGAAAGGAAGTCTCGCTCGATTCAGCCAATTGAGGTTCAAACAAATGAAGCCTGAAGCAAGTGAAGGGCGAGCAAAGGAACAAACGATGATTCACCGAATATGTTTGGCGAGCCCGACTAATGTCACCGAGTTGGTCATGCATCCAATTTTTGAAAAACTATAAATAGCCCAAAGGAGAGAGAAAATGTATCATATTTTTATATGAGATTTGTATTTGGTACTTTTTGAGAAGTTTTGAGACTTTTTACCTTTTGAGAAATATCTTATATGTTTTGAGGTTTTAGAATACACTCTTGAAATTGATAATTGAAAGTTGAAATCGAAGTGAGTGTTGATTATAATTTCTTAATTTTAACTCATTCATGACTACTATCATGATATGTATAATTCTTTACTTTTTATGATGTGTGGCTAAGACCCCAATTCTAGGGGTGCAATTATGGGGTTGGGTGTTGATTTAATGTAGTGAGTTTTGTGTTTGCTCTATTTTACTGTTGTGCATTCATGGATTTAAGCTAATTAACATGGGGTTAATTCACGGATTAAGGTTACAAACTTAATCCTATTCTCGATCTTTGATCGATTCTAGAAAGAGATCAATTGGAGTGGGTAATTAGTTTAATGCACGTTGTTTATGTTTGATTTCTATGGTTTACTCAAAAGAGAGATTATGGTTCAAATCTGCTCGAAAGAGAGATTCCCATAAGGTAATGGGTTGATTTTTGATTTACATAGTTGAGACCGAAAGATGATTCTATGATTTGGTACTATGAGATTGAAAAAATATTAGTGTTGTTGAAGATGACCTAGCATATCCATGATTGTTTTACACTATTGAGCAACTCAATTGCCTCTATGTGACATCGATATCAATCCCTGCACCCCAAGATTACTTCTTACTTACTTGAATTTCTAATATTGGTTTAATTGTGATACATGATACTTCAAACCAATTTAGTAAATTTGGTGGAATCATCCACCCACTTGCTCTAAAAGTACTACGATGAATGGGTTCACATTCTTAATTTCCTAGTTGAATTCTTATCCCTAAATCATTCCTTGTGGGATTCGACCCCGACTCTTTGTTGCTGACTCTTCTAATTATTTTTAGGGTAATTTGAGCATGATCACTGTTGTGAACATGCCACAAAAGGCGGGGTTCACTTAAGAGATAGGATCGTCACTTTTGCGACGTTCATTTTTGTGAACTCCCAGCCACTTTATCGAGTCTCGAATGTCTTGTAGGGGGATAATTGGAATTTCATGGATTTTAGACCCAAATTCTCACAAAGGGCTGAAGAGGAAAACATTATCCAATTATTGAACATTGAACATTGAATTGTATGTCGTAGCTTAGATTAAAGAAGAACTCTTAGTATTAGATTTCATACTTTGGGTTGAAACTTTGAAGGAAATTTGCCTCATAATTCATCCTTTGGATTGAAGATTATGTTCTTATTAGTAAAATTTCTTATCTTGTCTTCTTTTCCTTGCTTTGTATTGCATAAATTGTGGGTGTAGTTGTTAATTAAGATTGTGGTTTTGTGCTAGAAATGTAAAATTTATTTGGATGTCTTATTTCTCATTCTATTACTTTTGTATGTGATTACATGCTTTCATAAAATGAGCTTAATCTAATTTTCACGTTTGAATTTATGATTTGAGAGTGCACACTCAGATCTAGCTTCCGATCTTTGTGAGTTGCTCGAAAGAGAATTCATAAAGTAAAGAATTAGATTAATAATCACATATTAGCCTTGAATCTTAAGTTTACTTGAAAGAGAGATTTAGATTTTCATTGTTGAATGCAAGTCTCTCTTGAAAGAGAGGTCTAAATTAAGGTATTAGGTTGTTTTGTTGAATTACATGATTGAGATCGAAAGGATATTTCATGATATAGCACAATGAGATTGAAAGTAGATTTGTGTTGTTTAACATGGCCTAGCCTACTTATGATTGTTACCATGTGTTGAGATTACAATGGATCGTTGAATGAGTATTGAGTTTTGAATTTCTCAATTATCCGTTGCTTGATTAGATCTTTGCCCAAATATTAATTGTGCTACTAAACCATCCTTTTTTTTTATTTTATAATTGTGTATCATTAAGTTTAGATTGAGACTAGTATCTTATAATTTTTTTTCTTTTCAATTGCCGATAAATTATTCCTTGTGGGATATGATCCCAACTCTTAGTTGATTATTTTTATTGCTAACGACCGCTTACTCTTTTAACTTGTTTTAAGTGTAATTTCAGCATTATCATATGGCATGTTATCAAAGAGTAGGTTGTAAATGTCTAAGTTTGTATTTGGTATTACTTTTTATCAAAAATTAATATTCATGTGATGTCGAGTTGGAGAGTATGAGGTGGTTGTATGTGTTTTTTGATTATATGATTTAGTGATTGTCAAATTGATTGTGTTCTTATGGTTGTGGTACGGACGAGGTCTGACTATATATGAGTTACTTGTATTGTTGTTTTGTATATTCTTGTATTTCTTGTTGTTATAGGTATCATGGGGGTTTTCCAGCCCGTATAATGGGTTGCATACATTTAAATATCATGGTGGTCTTGTTGGTCCGCATAGTGATTTGCATACAAATAGATATCCTGGTGGTTGTGTTGTCTTGCATATCGATTTATATATATATGCTGGTGATCTTGTTGTTCCACATAACAATTTATATATATATATATCCTAGTGGTCTTGTTGGTCTACACAACGACTTACCTATTTCTATTATGAACTGATGAGCTTGCTAATATTGTTGCTCTAGGATGACTTACTTATTATTTGCACATATATACACGCATGGTGCAGATGCATTGAATTTCATACCTCTGATACTGGGATGGGGACGTTCACTTAAATCATATGCATTCATGTCCTTGAGGATGGGATCGGGGTGTCTGGCTAAACCCTATATATTTCATGCATTTGAGACTAGGAATTGGGTGTTCGCCCAAACCACATGCATTCATGCCCTTAAGATTGGAATCAAGAACTTCACCTACATCACATGCATTGTATTGTATCTATATGGTTGTTTATTATGGCTTTAAACTGTTGTGGTCAAGTGTGTATGAGGCATTCAGGGTTAGTATGTTGTTGGCACTATGGTGATATATGAAGAGTTGGTAGCAAGTAGATTTTGCTGCAAGTTGTTAGAATCAGGATATTCATATTGTAGTTTCTATGATTGGAGAATCTAAATAGAGACCAGTATGGGTGTCTTAGGTTGTTATTTGTCCTGTTTTTATTGAATTGCATTGTATTCACTATCATGTAATTGTGGTTGACAACTGCCGAGCTTATAGAGGGCTCGCACAGGTTTTTGTTTGATGGTTGAATTGCTTACTATTTGTGTGATTTACATTAGGAATAGAGAAAGTGGATATGAACTACACAAGCAGTGGTTTTTTCAGATGCTTATTTTTTTGTAGATTACATCTTACATATTGTTGTTTCAGTTTGGGTTACGATGTTTTAGTAATTTTGTCACCTTACATTCTCAATATATTATTTTGTATGACATTCCCATGGGGAGCTACATTCATGTATGCATGTTATCAAGTAGACAAAGACCCTCATTATATGTGGTCGAGTTTAACTAATGGTTGGTACGCTCCATCCGCAGCCAAAGTAGCCTCAATCGCCCGATAAATCATCTTGGACATATCCTTCTCAACCTTCACAACCCTCACATCCGCAGACTGAGCAAGATTTCCCATATGATATATAATGGCCTAGGTCAAGTGGGTTCTGGAGATAGGAGTGGGGGAAGGCGCAACAACAGTAGAAGTGGAAGTAGAGGGATGTGGTATACCTGATTGCTCCACAGAAGGAGCGAATGGAGTGGCCTCAGCCGCAAGAGTGGTAGTATCAACCACGGGCGTAGTATCTGGCGGTGTTGGCTTCCTCCGAGCTGCATCATCCCGTAAGTAGTCCGCCTCAATCCTTAGGATGTCATTAGAGGAGGCTGGGGTGATCCTCACATCAGTCTTCCCCCGAAAGGGAACTCCTGCATTTTGACACAATTGTGTGATCAAGACCGGAAATGGAAGAGAAATCTGCCCTTCATGAATATCTCATCAACAATAATCCCAGCAGCACTGATCTCTGTCCTGTCTATGATGCTACCAACTGGTACAACTTTTGAAAGCCGGAGAATGGACTCATTCTAAGATGGCATGATATTGCTACTAATGAACCCGAACTACTATCTGGAGGCAATGTTCATATCTTTCTTTTCAATCTTTGCTCCGTCAACCATCCATGGCAGGAAAATGTCAGAGATGAGAGGATCCAACCAACCCTTCAGTTCCTCTAAACCTTTGTTTATTCTGAGCTGAAATACACATTGCTAGTGCCCTTTGTACCCAATATCTCATTTATCTTACATGCGTGTCGGTACACCATCTTGCCATAAACTTTGACTTCTTGCAAGGGCTTCCAGATTGTGCCCTTCCTCTTCTTGAGAAAATATTTTGTGTAGGCTACATAGAAATCCCTTACCCATACCAAGACAGAAGAAGGTCGAGGTCTTGTGAACCTCTCAAACCCATAAAATTTAATCATATCCCATATAGTTGGGTACTCACTCATCACCCCATTAGTGGAGAGTCTTCTCTTCTCTAAGATAGTGTGTTCTCCAACAACCTTAAGCCCGTTGAGGGCTCTTGGAAGGATGATCGGGAGAACATGAGAGGTGGGTGCCTGATTTTGAGAAGGTTGCACCAACTTAGAGCAGATATCAGTAATTTTTCTAACAACCCTTTTTCTTGGTTGCTCACTCTCACGCATCGAGGAGCGTGAATTGTTTTATTGTTAAGAAGGCTCATTTATGACTAACCCTTTTTGCCTTTTTGGAGGAGGAGGAGGAGAGGATTATTTGTCAGATTATGTATCATAGATGAAAACTTGCTTGCCTTTCGTTCTAGCCATTTCCTGCAAGGCACAATTAGACAAATATAGATTTGGTGAAGGTTAGTTGAAATAAAACCCAAAAGAAATATATTTCAAAAATTTGTTCTGAGGCTCGCCTACTAGGAAGGTGGGTCCGCCTAACAGGCCTGAGCTCGCCGAAGTTGATAGTGCACAATTTCAAAGAACTCAGGCAAGATGGGCGGAGTCATCTCCAACTCTGAGATTCACCGAATTGGTTTCGGTGGGCTAAGACAAGTCCGCCGAATGTGACATTGCAAAATTAAAAAGAACAAGCATAAAGGGCGATGTCCACTCCCACTTGGCGATACACCGAGTGGGTTTCGAAAGACTAATTCAAGCCCACCAAATGGGGCAATACCCATGTCACATATTCAAGCAAGAAAGGCGAGCTGAGACTTACTCGGTAATTTGCCTAACTGTCTTGGCAAGATAATACAAGCTTGCTGAACAGGTAGTGTTCAGCCCAACACCTATTTTCACGAAATCAACCACAATACGCAACAATACCCAATTCCCAATTAACTCTACAGTCTACCCACATGTTCTTTTTCTACCTATGGGTACTCCGACTTCCCCAAATATTATAAAGTATTACTCAAAATGATGATTTTCCCTTAAGAAATTCGTCACTCCATCTATCATTGGGCAAAATCATGTAATCCAAGCAACACTAGGCTAATTAGACTTCACCCACAAGAAATCAACAAAGACCTAACACATACAGGGGTTCTATTTCACATTTTCACCAACATAAGCAAGTTTAGCAATTTTTGGGCACAAAATAAACTATCCAACTCATGCGCATAGTTCAATATGATATATTTCGCATTACCCAAGCAAATTAAACAACAATATGCTTCAAATGACCCTAAATCCACATCAAATAACACACATTTCAGTGCAAATGATAATATAGAAATCAAACACCAACCTCGAATAGTAGCACAACACAGAAAATGAGGAAAATAGGGTTGCGGTCGAGATGCAACCAATCCAATGCACTCCAAGCTCTCAAAATTACCCACAAGAGGCACTCAAACACTAAAATGAGGGTATTGGCAGCTTAGGGGGGGAAATAAGCACAAAGAAATGAAAGGGTTTCTTTTTTAACTTGAAAAGACTCTTGGCCTATTTATGTCAGGCACACTCAGCAATCTATGACTTACATCACCGAACGCATTCAGCGGATCAATGAAAAATCTAAAGCTCGTTGATGAGCTAAATCTGCGACGTGATGAAGTCCGCGCAGTGTACTTTGGCGGATCGCCAATTGGAGCTCAGATCGCCTAAGTTGATAGTACGCTTTTTCACTTTTTCCAACTTAGAAAGCAGACATGAATAAGTCCGCATAATGCCTTCAACGGATTGCCGATATGATTTTGGCATCACCTAAAGTACCTTCCGCAACACTTCAAATTCATTTCAATATGCACTCACAACACACGTTATTGAAAGTAATAAAATAAAAGTAAAACTTGGGGTGCCTCCCAAGAACCGTCTTAACATCCTGGCACGACATAGTTCTCAATTCCTCAACTATAATTCTTGGGATTTGGCATGGTATCCCTAGGCAACATTTCCTTTTGACTTGAATTGAGATGGATGAAGATCTGACACATTTGATTCTCCAGCTGTTTGATAGACACTGAATGAAAGGTCACCATTTGAGTTAAGGTGGATAAGTTATTTTTCAAGTTCTTTAATACCTTGTCGGACCCTTCAACCTTGTTGGATATCCTTGTGAGCATTTTCTTGGTTCGGTTTCCTTCTGGACCAACTGGTTCTTATGGTCTTGGACGATCATGAGGAGGAAAGTACCTATCTTTTTCAGCCTCTTTGTCTCTCCAATCTTTCCAACCACTATCTCGCTTTGTGTTCCAACCTTGATTTCCACATTATTATTGGTAGTTTGGGTGAGAACCCCTCATTTGGTTTCCCAAGTATTATACCTCCTCATTGAACAATGTCTCAAACTTGGTATCCTCCGGGCACTATCCACTACTTTTTTCAACCGCATTTAGTGATTTTAATCCACCTCCCATGACATGTTTGGACAAATAATCGAGTTGGGTCATCATTTTAGCCATGTTATCATCTTGCTCATCCTCCTTCTCAATTTGTTCTTTGCTCATGCTCAGTTGTAAAGAAGACATTTGGTCTTCTCTAGTATGCCATGGACAATTTACTTTGTTCATATCATCTAACAACAATGATGCTACCTCATATGGTTTTCGCATAGGCCCACCTTAAGCAAGTTGATCATCCACACCTTTTTTATTGAATCAAGGCTACGATAAAAGTATTGTAGCAGCAAATGGTCTGGAACACAATGTGTTGGACATTGCAAGAGTAATTTTCGGCACCGCAACCATGTCTTTTGTAGAAGTTCACCTTCAATTCTCTTGATGTTTTGGATCCGGTCCCTAAGATTTACACTCTTCGAGGGAGGAAAGCTTTACCATCCACAACATATAATGTTGATGTTGAACAGTCTTCGTATTAAATGTTTCAGCTCTCAAAAAATTGCATGTGAGATTATTGAATTCTTAGCAAGTAGGTAATCTGTTTCAGCAACTGCTATACTTGTTGAGATTTTTCTCAGAAAGTAGACAATCTTCTTCAACAATTGTTATATTTGTTGCGAATTTTATCAGCAAGTAGGCAGCATGCTTCTGCAACAGTTGCACTTGCTGCAAAAATATCAACATTAAGGCAGTTTGGTTCAGCAATTCCTTTATTTCCTGAGAATATCCTTAGCAAGTAAATAGTACACTTCAGTAATTGTTGTACATGCTGAAACAATTCTTAGCAAGTAAACAGTATGTTTCAGCAATTGTTGTACTTGCTGAGAAAATTCTTAACAAGTTATTGAATTTGTTGTAATAACTAAGATACATGTTGTCATTGTTATAAATAAATTACTATGTAATTGTATAAAATCACCACTTAATTCAAATTTGAGTATTATAATCTATCAAAATTACTTTATTTATCATTTAATATTATTGATATAATCAAATAACAATCAAATTACTCAATTAAGGTTGACTATACGTGCAATTACTCAGTTTATCGTCTGTTATGAATAAATCACTATATAATTGTATAATATCACAACTAAAATCAAGTCTAACTATTATTATATATCAAAATCACTTTATTTATCATTTAATATAATTGATATAATCAAATAAAAATTAAATTAATCAATTAAGGCTGACTATACATTCAATTACTTGAGTTATCGTCTGTTATGAATAAATCACTATGTAATTGTATAGGATCACCACTAAAATCAAGTATAAGTATTATAGTATATAAAAATTATTTTATTTATCATTTAATATAATTGATATAATCAAATTACTCAATTAAGATTGACTACGCGTGCAATTACTCGATTTATTGTCTGTTATGAATAAATTACTATGTAATTTAATATGATTGATATAATCAATTAACAATAAAATTATTTGGTAACTTGCTAAGAATGTTCTCAGTAAGTACAATAATTGATGAATCATACATTCTACTTGCTAAGAATTCTTTCAGCAATTGCTGAATTAGACAACCTACTTGCTAAGAATTCTTTAAGCAATTGGTAAACAGACAGCTTACTTGCTAATATTTTTTTCAACAATTGAAGCAGTTGATGAATCAGACAACCTACTTGCTAAGATTTTTTTCAGCAATTATTTTTCTAGTTTCTAATAATTTTCTCAGCAAGTAAAGCATTTGTTGAAGCAGACATCTTATTTTCTAAGAAACTTCTCCAGCAAGTATAGTAATTGCTGAAGCAAATTAGTAAATTGCTAGAAAATTTTTCAACAAGTAATACATATAGTAAAATTTACAGCATATCAAATAAATTTACTTTTACAAAATATCCAACAATATTACTTTGGGTCATAAATTAAATTACACAAATAAATAAATTACCATAAAAATAATTCTAAAATAAATTGTCTTAGAATCATTCATAAACCAACAAACAGAAACAATATGATTGCAATTCCCCTACAATGATGTCCTCTATTCACGTGTACCACATCCTGTCAAATGTATTGCCATTCATAAGGGTCATAGAATACTATAATAAAATAGGCCTTTGACGAAGAGAAATTTGATTGTTAAATATTCAAATTCGATCGTTATAAATCAATAGAGATTGAAATAATTGACTGTCACCGATCGTTAAAATTTATGTCGTTAAAAGTTAACTATTGAACTGCAATACAGTCGTTAAAGATCCTTTAACGACATCATAAATTTTGATCGGTATACATCATTTTTAGCAAAGAAATTTTTTCTTCGCTAATTTGTCATTCCATCTTTAAAGTAGCTTTTAAAAATTAAAATTTTTATCGCTATTTGTATGTTATTTGAGTGGTCACTTTTTTTTTTTTTACAAATGACCATTTAACTTTTTGTAAAACATGTCATTAAAGAGTTGTAACAATCACATTTTTCTTCGCTAAGGTAAAATTTTAACAAATATAATAACGAAAATATAAAACATCCAAAAATAAAGTAAATAATTGATTTTCATATAAAATTTCATTGTTAATGCAATAAAATAAAGTATCAGATACAATAACACATGTCAACTCAAATCGTATAACATCATTTTTCTGAATACCTAAAAAGAGGAGGGGGGGTGGGTGGGGGAATCAAATTCTATATAGCATATGTACATAAAACTCATGTACTTCTACTTGCTTTGCACTTTCCTCATGATCATGTTCTTCAAATTTCATATTCTTGATTTGTGTGAAAAAATCATATTAATTTAGTAGAATAAATCATTAAAAAAGAAAAGAGGAGAGTAAATATAATAATATCCTATCCTCTTACTTCTAAAATTTTATATAAAAAAATATATTGAATTTATAGATAATTTTGTTATCGTCTAACAAAAAATCTAAAGCTAAAAGATATTTATTATCACATTAGTCAATTTCTTTTGATCTTCTCCCAACACAATTAGAAGTTAAAATCAGAGTAATTCTGAATGCAACTGATGATAAAAAAAGAATAGTCTTTTAAGCCTACATATAATTTTTCATTTAAAATTTATAACTTCATGTTGAATGACTAAAAGAAGAGGAGTTAAAGACTACACAATTGAATGCAATTTTCTTATATTTATTTGATTTGAGAAGTTATTACCTTTTTATTTTTACATCACAAAATTTCTATTGTTTATAAGTGCATTCGCTATGACCAAATTATCAAATGCATTTGCACTCACAATTGCTTATACACATGTCATTTATAAGCATTCAGTCTATTGCACAAATAGTGCTAAGCACCAAAGCAATTTTAATTATATTGTACTATGTGTAAAAATCTTATCATTTCTTAAATACACAACAATAGACTACAAAAATAGAGTTACTTCTCACGATCCCAAGTCTCTTCATTATCCAAAGAAACAACACGACAATAAAAAGTGCACAAGAAAATTGAGAATCCTAGAGAACCATTGACCAATTCACTATATGAAACTAAATGTTATTACTAGTTATATTTTAATTAGTAAGAGATTGTAATAATGCAGCTCCAAAAAATTAACATAAACTAGATATTTAAAAGTTAAAAATCGCGTTTCATTAGAATTATATTTCCGCAAGCATCTTTAAAAATGACGGACAAAAACATATTGAGATAATAGTCTTGAAAGAAACTTTAAAATGATGAAAACTTACTCTCAATTCCTTAGTAAAAACCTTCAGCTACTTGTTCTCACTCATCAACTTTGTAATTTCATCAGCTTTTGCTCGAGGAAAATTAGAAACATGCCTTTACCATGATTCAAAAATGGATGTGATGACACTCATCTTATCTCACCAAGACAAGTTAGCCTGAACCCAAATATAATCATAAAATACGGAAGTAAAATAAGACTAAAGTTTAACTACAATTTATAACACGGATAACAAATTAAACTTAATTAAACCTCTCAAAACTTGATTGTTACGTGCACAAGCCTTTAATGTATTACAATTGATTTGAAAGAAAACAGAAGTCTCAAATGATGTTACCTCTAAAGTAGAACAAAATCATAAATAAGAGTAAGAAGGTCCGCTGTGATACAACAACTACCTCAACAATCTCCATAGGAAGCCTATGACAAGAAGAGAATAGAGAGTATAACGAAGATCCGGGCTCCTAACCTACACAATTGTAGAAGCAAGGGGTGAGTATCAAACCACGCGGTACTCAACAAGCAAACTCCTAAACACAAAGTCAAGTAATATAGAATACGAATACTCCTATCACTCCAACTAAACCTCCACAACTACAACCTACGTAAAATCAACCCAATCTAACAATTCATAATTTACATAGCACACAACTCAACAACAACACTCCAACAATTTTAGATCCTCAATAACAGGCACAATATTGAGCAATCACAAGTTCCACAGAAAGACACTCATAAGTTCACAATGATAAAGTTATGCAATACAATGAAATACAATGTCAAGTATGGTGATGCATGCATGACCTAATGATATACACATGTTGTCTCTCAGTCTGGGAACCATGTGGGACATATATGTCCATGCATCCATCGCGGCGTGCGACACGACCCTCGATAATAGAATCTATCGTAGCATACGACACATCCCTCTAATCATAATATTCGTCGATTAAATAACTATAGTTATCAAATAGTTCAAAATTTCCAAACTAATTTTACCGACTGATCAACAAATGACTCGAAGAAACTATTGAGAGGGGTAAAATGGTAATTTTATAAAAAAATACAAAAATAACCTTCGAATCATTACCTTATCCACCGCTAAAAATCATGTTAGTCCTCGAACATAAAGTAAAAAAAAATGAAGAATAACCGATGTTACCAAAAGCCTAAGCTATGACATTTCTCCAAGTGAGGTCCTCCTTAAGACCATTCCATCAAGATCAACTATCAAGAGCTGAACTTTCGAATCAAATTTTGATAGATGTACAAATCAGGAGTGATTACCAAGTCATAGACTAACCCATGAACCAATCTAAATCAAAACCTTCTAGACCATAAAACAACCACGTAGACAAATCATTTCTCACATAACCATGATAAAATTCTAAATCAATACTATCTACCGTCAGAAATGAACCTGAACAAACCACCACACATTCATAATGCACAAACCATCACATATCTCATCAAGATTCCCTTCTCATAACATTATCTGTCCACGATCTGAAGTTAAAAAAATTAATCTTTATTGTGAGACCCTATGGTTCTTTCGCATAATATGCGTAGTATTGCATGCGTGTATGAGGTTTATATAACTTGGTGTACCACGTTAGGAGAATCAGGTTGCAAAGGGTTGGTAAAATCAATGAATTAGACTAACGTTATGGGTAAAGGATTCCCTTAAATATGTTCGAGTTAAAGAATGTCTCTTCAAACACCCCGCTCGTTCGGAAGGTTTAGGTTAAATACTACCTTTGGGGTAAGACTAAGAGTGTCTTATATGCTAGGAATGATGTTTTATAAGGTGATATAGTGGCCCAATGATCTTGAGTTAAGTTTTTAAGTCAAGCAAGTTGGGAAATAAAAGTTGACAAAAGTTAGAGTAAGTTTCTTTGATAAACTTTCTAAAATTTGGGTTAAATGTCTCAGAGATTTTCTACCAATCTATAAAGATTTAGAAGAACCCCAATATACCAAATTGAAGGTCTACGAGTCTACTTTCCAACGCACTAAACCATTTGTACATACAACTTTAGAATTGAAAGATTTTAGTGAGACTGCACAAGCAGGCACGTGAAGGTGAACCCCTAGCCCCTATGTCTGTTTAACTTTATAAGATTTGATTTCCCTTCGTTTTATCTCATTATCTTCAACCAAATAAGAAGAAAACAGTCCTAAATCATCTCTAAAGGTTCCCCTCTCATCAAAGTCAAGATCTATATGATTTCAATGTGGTTTCAACCTCAGAATGTTCATAGAGATCTGATATTGGTTAGCTACCGGAAGGTACCACAATTGCTAGAACTTGGTTGGGTAAGGCATGAATTTCTATATATATATATATATATGCATTCACGACATACGATTCTACGAGCATACCATGCATACTTAATTTGTATAAGGTCGGATGTCAGCCATGGAGGCTATCAGAGTTTCTGTTCAGGTGCTATCTTTATTACCCTTTTTTATAGAAGCTATTTATGATTCTACTTTCTTCCTTACATATCAGTACATTTTTATTCGTACTGACATCCCATTGCCTGGGGACGCTATATTTTTTTTCCCGTGCGTACAGGTCTAGGTAGGGATTCTGATTGACTCCTCCATTAGGATTCGGGCTTCAACTGTGAGTTGGTAAGCTCCACCTCTTCCTGGAGCTCTCATAGGATGTTTACTTTTGTTATACAATTTGGGTATAGTCGGGGCCTTGTCTCGACCGGTGCTTATGGCACTCTTAGAGGCTATTGTGGACACAATATTCTGGGTTTCTTTCTGCAGCTTCCAGTCTCCAGCCACATAGGCTTGGCATGTATAGATATGTATGTTTGTGTGTATGTCCTCAATTGCGGCCCCGTCGGCCAGCTAGTACTTTATTATTTTTGGCTTGTCAACCTTTGTCTATATGAGTTGTTGTTATTCAGGTTATGACCCTAATGGTCCAGGCTTAGTATTTTAGATGTTATGCTGTCTGACCTTTTAGGCCCACAGTTTGGTCAGTTAGTATGTTTTAGTGACTAAATTGATTGAATAAGGTATCGAGTTTCAGTCACGCCTCCTCTAGTTTGGGTCGTGACAAACTTGGTATCAGAGGAGGCCGTGTCCTAGGGATTCCACAAGTCGTGTCTTGTAGATTCTCTTTTATGGGTATGTTGTGCACCACATTTATAATCAAGAGGCTATAGGGCATTTAGGACTGGTTACATTTATTTTGATTTATAGATCATGCTATATAGTTGAGTTATAAGTACGTATAAAATCTAAATCGTGCTTTGTGTTTATTATATGCTCAAGAGGATTTTTTGAGGCTTTACGGTTGAGATTGTTGGTTATCAGAAATTGTAGACCTGATAGAGCTAGAGATGCTCGACTTTGTTATTAATATGGGCATGAATTGATTGAAACTTTGTTATGCCAATGTCGACTACCGAGAGAAGACTATTAAATTTTAGTTCCCAAGGGAAGTAGTATGATAATGGAAGGCTAATGCTACAATGCCAAAAGGCTAGTTTATTTGCAATCTTCTGGCAAAGAAATGTTTGCCAAAGGCTACACTATCATATTTTCCGAGCGAGTTTAAGATATTGATGCTAAGACCTCGACTCTTCAGTTATTCAAGTGGGCAATGAGTTTCTAGATGTATTTACAGGTGAGCTTCTTGCTATTTCCCTAGAACAAGGGACAAATTTTTCTATTGAGACATTACCAGATGCTCTACCGATATCAATTCCCTCATTTAGAATTGCACCAGTAAAATTGAAGGATATATTAGATAAGGGCTTCATCAGGACTAGTGCATCACCAAGCGGTGCACCAATGTTATTTGTGCGGAATAAAGATGACTCATTGTAGAAGTGTATAGACTACCAAAAACTGAATAAGGTTACTATACAGAACAAATATCCACTACAAAGGATTGATGGATTTTTTTGACCAACTATATGATGTTGGATGCTTCCCAACGATTGATTTACATTGAGGTTACCACTAGGTACTTGTTTTAGAGAGTAATATTCCAAAGACAACCTTCCGGATTAGATATGGCCATTTGGAGTTTCTTGTAATGTCTTTCAGATTGGCGAATGACCCAATAATATTTATGAACCTGATGAATAGTATATCCATGTCATTTTAGACTTTTTCTTAATTATATTAGTTAATGATATTCTGGTACATTCTCATTCAGAGGCAAAGCATAGAGATTATCTCCAAGTAGTGCTTCAATTACACAAAGGTTAGATGTTGTATGCTAAATTCTCACAGTATGAGTTCTGGTTGTGTTCAATGGTTTTTTTTGGGCCATATTGTATTAGATACTGGTATTCGGGTATACTTACAGAAGATTGAGGCTGTGAAGACATATCCTAGACCTATGAACCTGGTATAAGTTTGAAGCTTTATGAGGGTTAGTGGAAGGATTTTTTTTCACTTTCAGCACCCCTAACAAAGTCGACTCAGAAAGAAGATAAGTTTCAGTGGACCATAGCCTACGAGGGGAGATTTCAAAAGCTGAGAGATAAGTTGACTTCAGCACCAGTTTTGGCCCTACAAGACGGCCCAGAGGGCAATACAATGTATTATTATGCTTCAAGCATTAGGCTGGTTTATGTTCAGACATATCATAGAAAGGTAATTGCTTATGTTTCTTGATAGTTAAAGAAGAATGAAAAGAACTACTCGACCTACGATTTGGACTTGACTGCAATTATTCATTCCTTGAGGATTTTGAGGCATTACTTGAATATCTTTAATGTTGATATTTATACAGATCCTAAGAGCCCCCAATATATTTTTAGACTGAAAAAAGGTAATCCAACAATAGAGCAAATGGCATGAATTGCTCAAAGTCATTGATGCGGATATCTAATATCATCCAAGGAAAGCCAATATAGTAGCGGATGCCCTCAATCGTAATTTTATGGGCATTATATCACCTTTAGGTGCTGACAACCAAGAGATAACCTAAGAGATCCATCAGCTAGCTGGTTGGGGGTTGGATTATTAAACTCCAATGATGCTAGAGTCACATTTCAGGATTGAGTAATATCATCTCTATTTGTGGAGGTTAATGTTTGACAAAACGAGGATCATAGCCTAGATCAGCTCAGAGGAAGGCTTAGCAACATATTTTTTTTTACCTTTGATAGAGCAGGATATACAGTCTTCAGATTCAGAGATCAGTTATATGTTCTGAATGCCACAGGGCTTCTATAGAAAATTATGGGACATGCAAACCATTCTCGCTACTCTGTTCACATATGATCCATGAAAATGTGTCATGGCATTAAAGAGATATGTTGTTAATAGGGAGATGTAGAGCATCAGAAGCTTAGTTTGCTGACTCGGGAGATAGTTATTCCACTGTGGAAGTGGAAGGAGATAAATATGAATTTTGTCACATGTTTTCCTCAATCGTGAGGGATGATCAATTTCATTTGGGTGATTATTCACAGGTAGATAAAATCAGCCTATTTCTATCTAGTTAGGACTACATTCTAGTGGAAAGCTATGTTGGGATGTACATTAGAGAGATATTTAGACTCCATTGTGTCCCAGTATTGATTATTTCAGATAGATGGACACATTTTATAGCACAGTCACAGAGATCCTTATTGAAGGGTTTGGGGACTAAAGTTAATCTTAGTACGAATTTTCATCTTCAGATTGATGGCCAAGACGAACGTATGATCTAAATGCTCAAGGACATGTTATGAGTATGTGTGCTAGATTTTAGTGGGAACTGGTAGATCACGTGTTACTGATTGAGTTTTCTTATAATAAAAACTTCCAAGAAAGTATTCAGATAGCTCCTTATGAAGCATTATATGGGCGGAAGTGCAGGTCACCGATTGATTCAATTAAGACTAGGGAAGTAGAGTTGCTAGGTCCTTATCTAATCCAACATGTGAGAGAGAAGGTAAAGCTCGTTAGATATAGGTTGTAGATAGAATAGAGTCGGCATAAGTCTTATGCAGATTCTTGACAGTGAGACTTAGAGTTTGATGTAGAAGATTGTGTTTTCTAGAAAGTATAGCGTACGAAGGGTATCATGTGATTCATCAAGAACGGGAAGTTGAGTCCAAGGTATGTAATGCCATATAAGATTATTTGGAGGATTGGTAGGGTGGAATAAGAGCTTGATATGCCTTCAATATTGAAAGCGGTCCATCTAGTGTTCCATGTATATATGTTGTAGAAGAGCATTGGAAATGCTTTAGGGATTATGCCCGTTGAGGATATTCGTGTCTCTAAGGACTTGTCGTATGCTGAGGTGTTAGTGGCTATGTTGGATTGGAAGGTAAGAAAGATTTACGGTGGTATAACAACATCGAAAAAATAACTTGAGAAGACGAGGAGGAATTAAGGAAGAAGTACCCCAGCTATTGACGACTTAAGGTGAGTTGCATTTCAATAATTGACAATTATTAATGTACACGAACTCTATTGGATTTTAAATACCTCAAAAATGCAGTTTATATGGCTTGTCACGAGCAAGCTATACGAAGCCCTTTAAGTGGAGTTTTCTGAACTGGATTTAAGATTTGCAGACGTAATAAATATAGCCTTGCAAATAGCACAGTAGCAGCAAAGAAATACAAACAAAAGATTGTTTGGATCCATTCGCGGATGAATGTTCTTAAGGAGGGGAGAATGTGAGACCTCGTGCTTCTTTTGCATAATATGCGTAGCATTGCATGAGTGTATGAGGTTTATATAACTTGGTGTATCACCTCATGAGAATAACATTGCAAATGGGTGGTAAAATCAAAGAATTTGACTAAAGTTATGGGTAAAGGATTCCCTTAAACAAGTTCGAGTTAAAGAATGTGTCTTCTAACATCCCACTCGTTCGAAAGGTTTAAGTTAACCAGTACCTTCGGGGTAAGACTAAGACTGTCTTATATGCTAAGAAGGATGTTTTATAAGGTGATATAGTGGCCCAATGATCGTGTTAAGTTTTGAAGTAAAGCAAGTTGGGAAATAAAAGTCGACAAAAGTTAGAGTAAGTTTCTTTGATAAACTTTCTTAAATTTGGGTTAAATGTCTCGGAGCTTTTCTCCCAATCCATAATGATTTAGAACCCCAATATACCAAATTGAAGGTCTACGAGTCTACTATCCAACGCACTAAACTGTTTGTCCATACCACTTCAGAATTGAAAGATATTCAGATTTTAGTGAGACTGCACAAGCAGGCACGCGAAGGTGGGCCCCTAGCCCCTATGTTGGTTTAGCTTTATAAGATTTGATTTCGACCAAATAAGAAGAAAACAGTCCTAAATACTCTCTAAATATTCCCTTATCATCAAAGCCAAGATCTATATGATTTCAATGTGGTTTCACCCTCGGAATGTTCATAGAGATTGTGTTACTTCTTTCTTCCTCGTTGGTTGTGATTTGAAGGATTCTTCATGGTGAAGGAGTCTCGTTTTCAGGTGGTGTTGCTGCTGTATGGAGATTACACACTCTAAGGAAGGGGTACAGTCCATATTAATACCACAAGACCCAGAATTGAGGTATTTTAAGGCTACACGTTACTTCCTTTGAAAATGAATTTTAGAATCCTAATTCGTCAAAGGTTGTTTTATTATTCTATTGCTAGAAAGACCTTCTCTGAAAAAGGCATTGGGATTGCAGTTGACAGATTTTTGTGACTCCATTATGTTGATATTCCACTCGTTCGATATATAGGGTACTCGGCGGTTATATGTCATTTTGTTGATTCCCTTGACTATAGGTCCATGTGTGTATATCCTTATTCTTCTTTAGGTGTTGTAACTTAGAGAGATTAGGGAGGAATATTAAGAATTTAAAGTCAGTCCTCCTTCCTCGCTAATTTTTTTTTTTGAAAAATCGATTTCCAAAACTCTTAATGTAACTCATATGTTTAAACTACTAACGGACATGTTTTTTTTAAATACTTTCGTTTACAAATTACTAAGGAAACATATATAAAAACTAAGTGAAGCACCTTAAGCTCTTTATGAACATCCTTAGGTTTAAGTTAGCTTTCTTAATTTGATTTAAGTTTAATCTACAACAATATAAGATTCTACAAGATATTTACATGTGATACGAAAGTGATTACGAGATTATGAGGACAAGAGTACCAACGGGCCAAGATTGGAAACATGATTAAGGTGACATAAATGCATTAAGAATCTATGACATGACATGCTATGGATTCTACTCCCCAGCTATAATTGAAAGGTATGGGGACTATTGCCTATATATATATATACGTATGAGACATAGATGGCCACCAGTTGGTGAATATGATGCCGGTTAGCTACCGGAAGGTACCACCATTGCTAGCACTTGGTTGGGTATGACATGCATTTGCATCTATATATATTTATTCACGACATATGATTTTGAGAGCATACCATGCATACTTAATTTGTATAAGGTCGGATGTCAGCCATGGAGGCTATCAGAGTTTCTGTTTCAGGTGGTATCTTTATTAACCTTTTTATAGCAGTTATTTATGATTCTACTTTCTTCTTTACATACCAGTACATTTTTATTCGTACTGATGTTCCATTGCCTGGGGACGGTACATTTTTGTTTCGTGCATGCAGGTCCAGGTAGGGATTCTGATTGACCCATCCACTAGGATTTGAGGTTCAGCTGTGAGTTGGTAAGCTCAAACTCTTCCTGGAGCTTTCATAGGATGTTTACTTTTGTTGTACAATTTGGGTATAGTCGGGGCCTTGTCTCGACCAATGCTTATGACACTCTTAGAGGCTATTGTGGACACAATATTCTGGGTTTATTATTGTAGTTTCCAGTCTCCAGCCACATAGGCTTGGCATGTATAGATATGTATGTATGCGTGTATGTCCTCTATTGCGGCCCCGTCGGCCAGCTAGTACTTTATTATTTTTGAGTTGTCTACCTTTGTCTATATGAGTTGTTGTTATTCAGGTTATGACCCTAATGGTCCAGGCTTAGTATTTTAGATTTTTTGCTGCCCGAACTTCTAGGCCCACAGTTTGGTCAGTTAGTATGTTTTAGTGGCTAAATCTATTGAATAAGGTATCGAGTTTCAGTCACACCTCCTCTAGTTTGGGTCATGACATTTAGACATTTGGTACTCATCAAAGGAGGATCAAATTTATTTAATCCAAAGAAGGAAAGGATTAAGTAACCACCCAACGAGCGATAAACTCAAACATACAGAACCTCTAACAGCACTATCGGAATGTTAGATCAGTAGCTCTGGTTGTAGAAAACCCTTAAGAACGGTAGAACTAGACCCAATGCTCCCCAAATTCAACCATATAACTGGAATGTGACCCCGACAACGAGATGAATAATAAGGTTGTCGAAAAACTATAACTATCCTGGTAGCTCTTTTATAAATTTGGATAAGTAAAGTTATACGTGTAGAACTACTGGAAAGCTCCAACTGTCCCATAGCAACACCATATCTTCCATATCAGAAATGACCAAATCTTCCCCATCATCCTACCTTATCAAAAGGACATCACAAGATTGGTAAACCCGATCCACCACTAGAGATCTACCCACATAAGTGGAAACACGTATGGGCATAGGCAACAAATCATACCCCAAATCATGTCCAGAAGGAAGTAGGTGGCCACATAAAAATATACGGAACCAAGGTTGAATAACACCAGATACTCCTTCTATAGTTCCTATATCAAACATTTTTCATTCATTCGACTCCATCTATTTTATGTTCTAGTTATCCACCGTCAATCGGTCTAGTCCCCATTACAATCGTACATACACTCAATTTATTAAACCCCAATACTCCTCATATTACTTCACTGAAGCAAACACATCTTAATACTAACAAGTCATTATAACCACATTGGCCATTTACCTTACTCTCAACCGCCACTAGTATCAAGTTCTTTTGAGCAAACACGTTGTCGCCTTCAAAATTTTTGAACTATGGCTTCCTCTCTTTTCATGTACGTATTCCATGACAGATACAGGTCCCACCTAAGGCTGATAACATTAATTTCGAATCTGATAATATCTTACCATCGAGATAAAACTATTGAATCACATCCAATGTCGACTCAATGCAATCTTTCATGTATCATTTTTCAGCTAGTGTTCAAACCGTCATATACCTCATGCCAAAACTTAGAGAAATATTTGTTCACCCCAACAATTTTATTTACTATGAGCATATAATCTTTATTTACCATCAAGTATCTATGCAACACATTAGCACGATATGTGTAGTCCCATCAATAAAGTGGTTTCAATTCCCTCAAAATCCTCAATAACCAAGTAGAATTGTAGTTTCATAACGTAGTTACCCATAAGTTATCTACCATAATTCAAACTATCCAAACTAACATAAAAATGAAAAATCTTCCACATATCACTATTTGTTACCCAAACAAAAACTAAATCTTTATAAAATTTGTTAATAAGCCCTTAGTAAGTCTGTGCCAAACCAGTTCACATTACATAGTCATATCCGAATTCAAAGGTGAAAATACATATAACATTCAACTCCGAACCAAGAGTCTATGCGAGATGTCTTATTCCTTTAGCTTTATTAGATTCTTCCCATGATGCAAACCCCAAATACCTTGAACTCTTTAATATATCATACTTTTTTTCCTTTCGCTAACTCGCTTACCACTCTTATGCTTTGGCTAACAAATCATGATATTTTACCACATACTCTAGACCAAAAATTTAAGTGAAACCCTTCCTTAGGTCTCTTAACAATCAAAAGTAACCAACTTTACAACCCAAACCATGCACAAGTCCTTTAAAATGTTCGATACCCGATGTGATCAATCATTCCTTACCTTACCAATCCATACCTTGACAAAACCTACTATCACGAACGTAAAATTACAAGGAGAAACTTGAATTCTAATTCAAACTGTACCAGTTACCAAACTCAAAACCACACAAAAAAAGACTTATCACCACACTCGAATCAAACATCTGTAGGCTTCTTTCTCAAAGCTTATCTAACAGTTTTTAACATATATGAATGACACGTAACACTATCACCATAACCAGAGCAAAAGGAATGTAACCATGTGTCTCTGAACCCAATTCTCCACTTTCTCTGAAGATACATCTTTGACCCTTGCAATCACAGTAAATATCTCTTGTTCTCACCTCCTTCTGAAGGCTAAACTATATCCCACTAACTCTTTCCATTTATTACCCTAGCTTCTTTTAATTCTATTCAAGCGGTGTCTCAACACATCCTATAACTTTTCATATGACCATACTACTCACCAAATAGTAGAAAACCACAACGTTAGATACACACAAGTTGTTATTACCATTCCGAATCTAATTAACCAAAAATCCTTATCATATGTTTGCATCATGATCATAATCCATCAGTACGAACTCTTATTACCGTTATGCTTAGTAGCCATTGCCATCATCTTGAAGTCCACCTTATTATCGACATGACACCATAAATCTAGTTATACCAACCAAATCCAAAGTACTAACACAATTTTATACTCACTTTCTTACTAAAATCCTCAATTGCCTTCACACAAGTGTACCAGATAGGACTTCCTTTACCCATAAGTTTTTCATTCCGATATCGATCCACTCCCTTGGAGCTTATGATGAAATCACTAGACCTCATTTAGAATCCTCGGGTTACACTTCACAACCTAAACGCATTAATATCGTACCAAAGATCCACCACTAAAATCTTCTTTATAAACAATGCTTAAACCAAGCGTTCAGAGTAACAAACTAGTTGGTTTCTCAAATGTGAATACAACATCGAATCTCATTATACGAGCTTGTGATACAACTGATAATTTCTTAAGTAGTTAGTATTTTTATTTGACAATCGACGTATCCATTTCCACATACCAGTAGAACCAACCAGTAAAGGTTGTTAGATCCACCTCTAGAACACATCATACCTAACGAGAAGATCGTACCCAAATTTCCTGCATATTTCTACCCATTGAATAAGTGCAAAACATTACCAAATCCATTTTGTCTTTAGCCCAAGTGATATGCATTCTTTCGTAGATCACGCCGATAGAAAAAGTAACACACTTCATAACTCTAACCAAGTAAGCGGCAGTACCATTGTAGTAGTCGTATCATGACCCTCTTTGATATACACTCAATCTATGAAACTATAATAGATATTCTGACCTCAATTAACGCAACATTATTTTCATCATTCACTAAACAACTCATACATGTTATGACAACTTTACTAATTGTAGTTTTTAAAGTTATCATGTTCATTATCTAGACGTCCCTTTAATCATTCCACTTCCAATTATCGAACAACTCCAGATATCATGTATACCACACATGTATTGTTTCTGCTACTAGGTAACTAACCTGAAAAAAGATAACACGTTCATAAAGTCCCTCAAACTATTATTCAACCTCATTATTCAAATATCCTCAAAATGCATCGTCGAGGCATCACCTTACTGAACCCATACGAATCACTTAACATTCTGAATCTGACCACACACCATTTCCATGAGTCTATCACTTACACCTTAATACAAGATCTAACATCCAAGCCATACACGACACCCCACTGGTTACATGAAGAATCACGCACGAGTCATCACTATAAGTGAGAGAGAATGGAAAAAAGCAATAAGAATCAGACCTGACCAAGAACACACGATAGAGATTCAAGAAGTGAACATTTTTCCTAAAAGTCACTACAGCCTCTTAAAGATTGTAACACCTCGAATTTGAGAAAATAGAAAAAAATGCAGTATTCTAGACCTGGTGCAAGAACCACGGAAGCCACTGACGGTCCGTGGTCTGACACACGGTAGGTAGGTGTGGTCCATCGTTGGGCACCAAATATTTATGGTGTCTGACCCCACCCACGGTCGACCAGGAAGGTCCGTGGTTTGACCTACGGACCGTAGGTGAGGGTCAGCAGCCAGTTAGAGGGAAATTATTATTGGATCAACTTCAAACACTCATAACTCTTACCACACAATGAATTAGGTGGCCCATGACCATCAAATGAAAGATAATTGAATTCTCTTTCCAACGCCACCGAGTTTGCTAAAATCCCATCTCGGAGTAAAAAGTTATGCTCGTTTTAGTGAAGCCCTGTCAGCAGATCATGAACGACGAACCCAAACGACGGCCGGTAGTCCAAACAACGGACCGTGTTCCCTCAGTGGATGGGTTTCGTCAGAATTAAGTCAGGGTCATTTTGGTCCTTTCCCCTATGCGTTGGGCACTTAAACTACGTCGTTTAATGCCTAAACTACGCTGTTTTACTCAGTTTAAGCCTAAGAACTTAGTCAGACATATCCAAAACCTTTATTCTCTAAAATTCACCAAGCTTAAAGTGAAAAAGAGGAGAAAGAGACGACCAACCCCTCAAGAACACGCAGCAGGTTTTCTTCAGTTCCAACCCCAAATCAAAATATTTCTCTGTGAATTTCATCACCAGGTATGTGGGATTTCACCGGTGGATTCCTTTCATCCACTAGGTCCTTAGAATGTAGTCAGATTCTTGATTTGCTATATCTTACTTAGACCTAGGGTTTCTAAAACTTTAGATATTAGTTGTGATTTAGCTGTTAGAGTATTCCTAATCAGATTATCATGTTTTCGTGGAATCGTTGCTTAGTTCTTTGCATGAAACTCAGAACCCTAGTTGTGTAGATTCTCTTAGTTTATGAATTATACATGCTAGGTCAGTCAAACAGATATACATGCTCCAGTTTTGAATGTCACATTATTAGTATATAACTGTTACATTCTCAAATTTGCATGTCAGTATTTTGAGCTATTCAGTATTTCAGTATTTCAGTTATAATGTATCATATACATATTCAGTTGGGAGTAGGCTTAGCACCGATTGGACTAGGGTTTCAGCGTACCCTCATAGTCCCAGAACTACGTGCCCTCGTAGGTTTTTAAATCCCCTATGTGGGCATCAGTTTTAGTGATCACGCCAGTCATGCCTTTATACCCCTGGCAAGGTATATCTGGCTCTTCGATGAGGTGTATACATTGGACACCACGGTTAGCTCACGTAGTGGTTATGTCGGTTATTAGTAGCTCCCACAGTCAGACTCTAGTGCATTTGACCAGGTTTTCAGTTATACTTCAGTATTCAGTCAGAGCATGTTATGTACTTGGTCATTGCATTCAATTCAGTTCTTTTCAGTATATCTCAGTATTTCCATCATGTTCAGATTATGTCATTGCATTCAATTCAGTTCTTTTCAGTATATCTCAGTATTTCCATCATGGGATGAACCTTTCCTTTTTAGAGAGTGTGCTGACAATATTATTCGGCGTTGTGTGCCGCAAGTGGAAGTAAATGAGATTCTAGAAGTATGTCACGCTTCGGCAACATGTGGTCATCATGGGGGCATTTGTACAACCTCTAAAGTTTTACAGTGTGGCTACTATTGTCCTACCTTATTTAGGGATGCCCACGCTTTTTGCAAATGTTGTGTCCAATGCCAACTACAAGGGAGTATATCTAGGAGACATAAATTGCCACTTTCAAAGATTCTTGATATTGAATTGTTCGATGTTTGGGGGATTGATTTCATGGGTCCATTTCATAGTTCTTTTGGGAATAAGAACATCCTTGTAGTAGTGGATTATGTCTCGAAGTTGGTGGAGGCAACAATCTTACCAAACAATGAAGCGCGAAGTGTTACAAAGTTCCTTAAAAAGAACATCTTCACAAGATTTGGTACTCCAAGGCTTATTATAAGTGATGGCGGATCATATTTTTTCAACCATCAATTTGCAGCCCTACTCTCTAAATATGGGGTCAAACACAAAGTGGCAACACTATATCATCCACAATGCAGTTGTAAAGTTGAAGTGTCTAATCGAGAAATAAAGAGTATCTTGGCAAAAATAGTGAACTCCATCGTACTGACTGGTCTAGCAAGTTTGATGATGCACTTTGGGCATACCGTATGGCTTTCAAATCTCCCATTGGTATGTCGCCTTACAAGTTTGTGTTTGGGAAAGCTTGCAATCTTCCGGTGGAACTCCAACACAAGTCTTTATGGGCATTGAAGAAGATAAACATGAATTAGGATGTAGCCTCTAGAAACCGTGTGCACCAAATCCTTGAGATAGATGAGTGTCACTTACAAGCCTACAAAAGTTCAACATTATATAAGGATGTTAAGCAGTGACATGATGCTAAGATATTTCCCCGTGAGTTTAGGGTGGGGGAGTTAGTCCTATTTTACAATTAAAGATTCAAACTCTTCCCAAGCGAACTCAAATCCAAATGGATCGGTCCACACACTATCACAGGTGTATGCAAGTTGAAATTGAAGATGCAAAAGGGGTGCGATTCACAGTTAATGGTCAGAGGTTGAAAGCATATTTTGGAGAAGGTCATGACGTGAGGGTTGTTGAAGTGGTGTATCTGGATGATGTTTGATGAACATATCCACGTAGTGTCGTGACTTTAAATTAGGCGTTTCTTGGGAGGCAACCCAAGTGTTAGTTGTTTTCAATAATATCAATGTTAGCATGTGCGAATATTGAGTAATAGGTGATGGTATGAGTAGTTTGGCGATTCGCCGAACACATTAGGCAAAGCTCCAACGAGTCCGCCCTTTGGGAGGCTCAACTTTAGGTTCTTACTCTCTATTTCAGTAATGCGCCGACATGATTAGGTAAACTCACTGCAGTCCACCTAATCAGGCACAAAAACTGGACAGCACATTGGAAATTTCGGTGATGCCCATGCAAGAAAGGCGATTCACCCATGCAATTTGGGCAATCAATGTGTAGCACGCCAAAGTGAAGGATATATTGTTCCTACTTACAGCCTTATTAGGCGATCTGAGTCTACTCGGTGACTCGCTGATCACAGTAGGCAACAAGTACCAGTTCTTACCCAGGGAGTGCTTCTACTTTTATCTTTTTATTTCAATTGTCATGCATTAAGGACACCGCATCCTTATTTTTAGTGGAGTGAGGCCTTTGTACCACTATTCCCTTTTGCTTGTATTTTTCTATTTCATATTTTGAACAATTGTAGTTTGTTAATTGTTTATATTAGAGTGCTCTTTTTGGTAAATGGTGTGTTTCTTTACGTCTATCTTGTTCTCCCTTGATGTTGTGACCCCCCATGAGTTCAAATAATGAAATTCTTGACGTTTTCATTGATAACAATTTGAGAATTGATTTTTTTCAATATTGATGTCTTGAATAGTACTCATGATGAGCATGATACATAGTGTTGGTGTTGCAAGAACGAAATCAATGTGGTTACACCTTTGAGTGATCTCTTTGAATCTTTAGTTGACTAGCTACGTTTTGATGCGAGCCTTGTAATGAAAATCACACGTACGCTTTTGATCTTTTTGGGATATGCTAAATGAGTGTATTTTGAAGTGTCATGTGGAGTCCTAGAATTTGTCTTGTTAGTCCAATTGTGTGAATCTTGGTAAATGTAGGATGTGATCTCTGGAAAAAATTCAATGAGAGAACCAATTTGTCCATAAAGTTTTTTGTGACTACCTTGTGAGGGTGTGAATCCATATTGGATCCAATTGAGCCTAACTTATTTGTTGACAACCAAACGAAGCCTCTTGAACCGAATTATCCCTACCTTCTCACCAAAATCCTTTTTGAAGCATTCTAATGTTTGAATAGCCAACTTAGGTCAAAAGCCTAAGTTGGGGGTGTGGATAGGGAGGATGAATGAAAGCCAAGTGAAGGGCAAAAGGAAGAACAAATGATACTCAAATCTGAAAGTTTTGCAAAAAGAAGGAACTACTCCTTATAAAAAATGTGTTTTGTGGCATTATGGTGATGGAAACAACTTGGAAAGATTAAAATGAAAAAGAAAAGTGAATGGAATAAAGGGGAATCCCAAATAAATTGAGTGGAAAGTCAAGATTTGAGCTCTTAAATGAAAAATAAGAAAAAAAAACTTGAGAACAGGTGAGGATGATTGCCACAATGCTTTGAAAAGGTATAAGTCATCGATCCAATTTTACCATGTCTTAGCCCTCAGCCCCATTACAAGCCTAAAGACCCTTGAGATTTTACATGAACTAGGTTGTGTGATTATTGAAAAATATGGGAAAACCTATGGGATAAAGCCTGCATGTGTTTCTCTTTTAAGAGAGTGAGAGTTGCATTAGTTCCTATTACCTTTGTTGATTTGCTTTGTGAGAGCGTGGAATCGCTATTGATGTGAGGGCACTTGAATGCATTTGTTGAAACATGATCTTGCATTAGACAAGAAGCTAAAGTGAACTTGAGCTTGTGTTGAGACTAGCTAGTCATCATCTAAATCTTTTCTTTTATCATGATTTAGGGTAACATTCTATTGAGAGTAATATTGTTATGGTGCTTGCATGCTAGCTCTCATCGAATATTATTTTTGATACCTTTATTGAGCTTAGTGTGTTAGTGATTTACTTGAGGACTAGAAAAAGTTTAAGTAGGGGGGCGTTGATGAGTGGTATATTTGAACTCATTTAAGGTCATTTAGCTCAATAATTAGTGTCCTCAATGCCTAACTTTCTCCTCTTCTAATCAAATGTTGATGATTTCTATCTATGAGGGCAATTGGACAAGGCAAGGACTGATGTGTGAAAGAATGGACAAAAATATAAAAAGAAGTGCAAAGTGAACATTGTTGATCGCCTAACATGAAGAGCGAATCGCTAAATGAGTATGACGTCGCCTAAGTTAACAGTGTATCAAGTCATCACTCAAGGCCAGCCGGCAATGGGATACGAGAAGGGTGATTCACCCAAAGACACAAGGCGCAATGAGCAGATATCGTTGAATCTAACAGTGCTGGCAGATAAGATGACAACTAAAAGGGCGATAAAGGGTGAAGTTTTATGATTCGCTAAATTTGCAAAAGCAGACTCTAACGGGATCACCTAGTGAAACTCAAACACCTGAAGCTTGGAGCATGAAAAGTGTGAACCGAAGGAAGAAGGGAAATTTGCCGAATGCAGTGGGAAAACTGAGCTAATGTCGCCGAAAATGACACGGAACTACTTTTGGAAAAAAATTGGGAAACTATAAATAGCCTAGAGGAGAGAGAAAGTGGGTGTGGAAAAATTTAGAGAAATATTCTGACTTTTCTAGAGATAGAAATATTTTCCATTGAGCAAAAACACTTTTAATTATTAAATCTTTGAATTGTTAACTTTAATTTGGGAAATTAAAGTGGGATTTGAAGTGGGTCTGCTATTAAACACTCAATTTAATGCTACCCATGGCTACTCTCATGCAAAGTATAATATATTTACACTTTGTGATGTGTGGCTAAAACTCTAAACTCTTGGGGTGTGATTATGGGGTTGGGTGTTGATTTAATTTAGTCGGTTTGTTGAATCGATCTGATTATGGTTGTTAATTATAAATTTGACTGATTGTTAGGTGATTAATTCATGAATTGAGGTGTCCAACTTAATTCTAGCTCTGATCTTTGGTTGATGCTCGAAAGAGATTAATTGGTGTGGGTAATTAGTTCAATGCTAGCAATTTAGGTTTGATGTCTATGACTTGCTTGGAAGAGAGGTTATTGATCAGATCTATTTTCCCTATTCTTGAAAGAGAGAATAGAGTATGGTATTGGGTTTTTTAGAAATGGCATATAGATGAGCCGAAAGGAGATTTTATGCAAGGATGCTTTGAGATCGAAAGAATATTAGCATGATTGATGATGACTTAACCTATTTGTGATTAAATAGCCACATTGAGCAATTCTACTATACCCCAAGTAAAATCAACAACTAATCCCGACATCCCAAGAGTCCTTTAGTTTTGTGAATCATCAACTATTTCAATTTTGATAATTGAGTTTCAGAATTGCTACTATTAAAGTTGGTGGACTTCTCCACCCATTATTTGTAATTCAACTTCAAGTGATTAATTGCTTGTTAATTCTTTAATTAGATTCTTAACTGCACACCATTCCCTGTGGGATTCGACTTCGACTCTTTTTTTCAGTTTTTATTGACGACGACCCCTCACTGTTTGATTAGTTTTGGAGAGTGATTTGAGCGTGATAAAATATCAATGAAATACACACAAGGTTCAAATCAAGACTTTGTGATTGGATCCAACTAATCTTTGGGTAACACAACAAGAATTATTGAGCTCGTCTAATTCAAGTGTAAACAGGGATATCGAAGGCGCGCTTAGTCCCTGAAGATAGGCTCAAAATGTATTGAGCGCTTCGCCTCGCTTATTGTGTTCTTTAGTATCATCATCAAAGTTATAAGGCATGTTATTCTTTGTCAATGAATCTCTTCTAAATAGACGACACTAATCAATTGATATTTAACTTTAATTATTTTTTAATGTCTTTGTTCAGATATTTGTCATGCATTTTTAAATTATAGTCTTTTATTAAACATATATATTTTATTTTTTCTTACCTAACGTCTTTTTTCATTAAACCCCACATTTTATTTGCACCTAAAGCGTTAATGTAGCTTAGAGCTCTTTTATATTTGTTGCTTTTGATAACACTGGGTGCAAAAAAACAAAAAAGTTCATACCTCAATAGATTATGAAATATGATATTGCTTTAAAGTGTTCAATATTTTATCCTATGTAATTGCTTATCTGAAGAGAACCAAGTACAAAAGACTCAATTAAAGAGCATAAAGAAAATTCCTTCCTTTCTCTACTTAATGGACTTGAAGTTGTTGGTTCAGACGTGTTTGGTTCTCTTTATGCCTTGGCTTGCAATGAGAAGTCAGTTTCAGATGCAACCATTGAATCTATAAAAAAAACAAGCTAACAAATAAGGAAGATGCATTTATTTCAATGGAGAAGCAATTTGAGTCTGAACTGCTGAACGAAAGAGAAGATCGAAATAAGCTAATTAGGTGATAAGGTGAAGAGTGGAAAGCTCTGGTTAATCAATTAAAATTAGCAAAGATTGTAGTAATGAGCCTTTGACATGCGTTGAAAATGAGAAAAAACACTTTACAGAAGAGCTCAAAGTTGAGATCGAGGGCCTTCAAAATAAGACC
Source organism: Solanum etuberosum (assembly GCA_029582245.1). Lineage (NCBI taxonomy): Eukaryota > Viridiplantae > Streptophyta > Magnoliopsida > Solanales > Solanaceae > Solanum > Solanum etuberosum. Next base: position 45,556 of record JAJONR010003749.1, read on the forward strand.
TCATGCAGATGAAGGAGAATAAAAAGAAATTGCAGGAACATCTTAAGGAGAAGCTTGATTTGATAAAAAAATCTGCAAAAAAAATATTTTCTAACTATAGAGATCAAAGAAGAAGAGTCAAGTCTTTGGAGTAGCACCTCTAAACTAGCTGAAAAAGAATCGGAGGTAGATAGATTCAGCTCTATGAATCAGAAATATCAGGATCAGGTGATGAGTTTGACTTTAGAAATCAAAGAACTTAAATATAAAGTCTAGAAAAGAGAGAGAATTGGAGTTGAAATGTGAATCAGAAGATAACCTGAAAGTGCAATTATATTTCTTGATCCTTGAGAGAGATGATCTAAAAAGAAGCTTCATGCTATTGTAACGACCCATTAGGTCATTTTGAGTAATAGACCTATTTCTTTCATAAAAATACCTTCCCGTAAATTTTAAAATAGGAATTTTAAACTATTCGTTAAACTTTGATGATTTAGTAGATGGGTAATTTTAGATAATTAATTTAATTGGTGGTTGATGGGCTAAAGTTATAATTAAATTAATAACCCATACCACTTGGCCCATTTATATTAAAATAAGTTAGTAGGGTTTGTCACTTTTAATACATATTTTATTTAGAAAAGAAAAGAGGGGAAGAGGAGAATAACAGAAAGAGGCGAGAGATCATGGGTGCTTCAGGTGGCTCTTTTACTTTAAATTGTCTTAATATATTAAGTGTATGTATGTGTTGACTTTAATGGAAGTTGGGTAACAGTAACAATTGGAAGTGGGGTAACGTGTTACTGTGAGGTTGGGGGAGACGGTCTTGTCCTCCACTATTAGCTAATGGGTGCTAATGACTACTAGCTGAAACAATTTCAAAAAGGGCATAAGTCCTGCATATTTTTAACTATAAATTGACACCACCAACATCTTATCTGGCGTCGGTCATTAACTTTTTTAGTTATCATATTATGATTCAAGTTTTGATATATTGAGATAGGTAATTAAATATTATGTATATTGTATTATATGAATTCAATTAAATTTATGATATTAGAGGAATTAAGACTTAATCTTAAGCTTGGAAAATTAGGAACCTATGAGACTTGATATATAAGTTGGTAACAAAATTTAGGGAAATTATTAAAGATTAACATGGGTGTCTACGAACTCATTTTCTTATTAATATTGTATACTTGATAGATTTGAAACGTTCTAAGGCATTGAGGAAAGGAAAAGCATTGGGGAATTAGCTTGCTTGACTCTGGTTCTTTGGTTGAGGTAGGTTATGGTTTATTTTATGTGGTAGAGAGACTCGAAATAGTGATTGATACTCAGCGAGTAATTCTGTGAAATTTTCTATGAACTTAATTATTGTGGTTTGGATGATTTATATCTTGTTGTGATTGGTCTATAATCCCAGACCGCAGAATTCATAATCTTGAACTTGTTCTACTAAACTGATGTCTTGAATAAAGAATGATGAAATATTGTTAAGAAAGTGGAAAGTGATGATAAAGAATGATAAATTAACTATTTTGTTGGATCGGGTGCCACGAGCCGAGATGATATATCTTGATCAGGTGTCAGAAGCTAGCACGGTATTATTAGATTCGGTGTCACATTCTGACATGATATTATTAGATTGGGTGTCACGTTCCAACACGATAACATTAAATAAAAACAACTTAATGTACCCAATCTCAAAGAACTCATTTCCCAAAAGAGCGTGGTGTGGAGGCCTGAGTCCTCATATGTGTTCTTGATATTGTGGACTGATTACGTACGTTCTCTAGTGTTGTTGTCACTTGTTCATGTTGTTTGTTGCTTGCCACTTGCTAAGTGCTATTGTTGATTTCATACTATTAGTTTATGCATATTAGTTTCTATTTTGAGTCGGCCGATGATATCTACTCAGTACATGTTGCCCTGTTCTGACCCCTACTTGCATTTTTCTTCGTTTCCTTTTGTGGAGTGCAATAAGTGTATCAGTGACTTTGACTCGCGCTCAGCTCTAGCCAGTCTCTTGCGCATCAAATTTCAGGGTGACATTAATATGTTTTGAGTTTCTGCATTATGGTTGTATTTCGTAAGTTGAAAAATTAATATAAATTGTGGTGTGAATTAGTTGGTTTACCCACCTAAGAGGTTAAGTGTGGGTGCCACTCATGACTCATTTTGGGTCATGAAAAACTTTGGTATCAGAGCTTTAGGTTTGGTGATATCATCACACAAGGACAGATCTAGTAGAGTCTTGCAGAATGATACGGGAATGCCTTTACTTTTTTCGAGAGGCTATAGGACTTAGGAAAACTCCATTATTTCCTTCTTTTATGTGATTACTTGAATCTAATTGGTATCTAGGTAATACAAATTGGTATATGATCCCTTGACTGTATTTAACATATGGTCAGAACTAGAGCAACAGAAGTGGCAACACCAACACTAGCAAGAGAGGATGTGGCCTTGGAAATAGGCATGTTTCCCCGATTTACTATGGACATGTAACGACAAGTGACCAACATGATCTTTAAATTAAGTTCTTAAAGTTGAAACCCCCATTTTTCATGGGTACTGAATATGAAGATGCTTATGATTTCCTTGTTGATTGTCATGAGCTGATTTATAAGATGAATATAGTGGAGAGGTTTGATGTTGACTTTATGACATACAAGTTTCACAGAGACAACAAAATGTGGTGACGGTCTCATGTTGAGTGTCGACCAGTAAAAGCACTACCTATGACTTGGCCAACATTTTCTAGCTTCTTCCTAGAGAAGTATATATCTGAGACTTTGAGGGATAGGAAGAGACATGAGTTCCTGAATATAGAGCAATGAAAATATCTATTGCAGCCTATGAGGCCAAATTTTGTGCTTTATCTAGATATGCAACTCAGCTTTGCTTTAGTCCGAAAGAGCGGATTCGTTGCTTTGTGAAGGAATTGAGGTCAGATTCAAGATTCAAGATTTATAGGTGGCTGCTTCAGTAAAATATTTTAAGGAAGTGGTTGATTTTGTGATGGAGGTAGAGGGGTGAACCGAGATGACTTTGCTAAGGTGAAAACATTCAAGAAGCTTCGTAAGGGACGACTAGATAATGAACACCATTACTTTGGAAAATATAGTTAGTAAGGTTGTCATAACATGTATGGGTTGCTTAGCGAAAGATGAAATTATGTTACGCCATTTGAGGTCAGAATCTCTACTATAATTTCATAGATTGAGTGTATATCAAAGGGGGTCATGATACAACTACTACAATAGTACCGATGCTTAATTGATTAGAGTTATGAAGTGTTACTTTTGTTATCGACCTGTTCTAAGAAAGAATGCAAATCCCTAGGCTAGAGACAAAACGTATTTGATAATGTTTTGCAGCTATTCAATGGGAAAAAATGTGTGGGCTATTTGGGTACGATCTTCTCGATATGTATGATGTGTTCTAGTGAGGGATCAAATGGACTTTCATGGTGTGGTACTAGTGTTATGTTGAAACAAATACGTCGATTGTCAAGTGTGAATACTAACTACTTAAGGAGTTATCAGTTGTATGATATGTTAAGATAATGAGATTTGGTGTTGCATTCACATTTGAGAAACCAACTAATTTGTTACTACGGATGCTTGGGTTAAGAATTGTTTTTAAGGAAGATTTTAGTTGTGGATCTTTGGTACGGTATTAATATATTTAGTTTGTGAAGTGTATCTTGAGGATTCTAAATGAGGACTGGTGATTTTATCTTAAGCTCCAAAGGAGTGGATTGATACCGGAATGACAAGCTTATGGATAAAGAAAGACATGGTGAGTTACTTGGGTGAATGCAATTGAAGATTTTAGTAAGAAAGTGCGTATAAAATTGGGTTAGTCCTTTGGATTTGATTAATATTACTGGGTTTGAGGTGTCATGTTGATGAAAAGGTTGACTTCATGGTGATGGCAAGGGCTAACTGAGCATGATGGTAATAAGAGTTTGTGATAAATTTTGATTGGGATGCAATTATATAACTAGGATTGTTGGTTAAGCAAATTTTGTATGGTAATAACGACTTGCAAGTATCTAAGGTTGTGGTATTCTACTATTTGGTGAGTAACGTGGTTGTATGGAAAGTTTTAGGAGATGCTGGGAAATCGCTTGAATAGAATTTAAATGAGCTAGAGTCATTAAAAAGAAAAAAAAGTGGGATGTAGTGTAGCCTTCGCAAAGAGGTGAGAGCAAGAATATTTACTCTGATTGCAAGGGCTAAAGAGGTATCCTCAGAGGGGCTGAGAATTGGGTTTAGAGACGCGTGTTTTAATTTGTTTTGCTCTAGTTATGGTAATAGTGTCACGAGTTCATGATAACGCTCAACTACACTTCTTCTAATTCAAAGTGTAGGCGGTCGCTAACAAGTATAAACCCAACGATAAGTTGGAGTCGATCCCACAGGGAGTGATACGGTAAAGAATTCAAGTACAAAGTAAAGATGTGTTCTAATCTTTTGTAGAAGAAAGAGGCTACGCAACATAAAATAAATCAAGAGTTTCAATTATCAATATCAAAAGGGGAGATTTAGTAACCAATTGCTACCAAAAACTATCACCACGGGATTTGAACGATTAGAGAGAGGACCTTATAAGTGTGAGCAATTGAATACTAATTTCACTTAATGGGTTATTATTAATTGCTTTAAGTTGTTGAATCTCAATGGGTAGGATAGGTTGTAATTACGATAGTCATTTCTCAATCAACTATCATGTTTCAAGCAAGTTCTTTCGAACCTTGACAAGCTTAACAATACAAATCAATCCAATTCCTTAATTAAACTCACTTTCTCAAGTTGGGTTGTAAAGATGCAAATCAATACAACTATCAATCATTCATTCTACTCTAAGCATCTTTCTCAAGAAAGCATAGAGAGTTAAGCTAGAACCGAATTTTCAACTTCAGTTCATCAATGAAAACATGAATAAACAATTGAACTCATTTCAAAACAACATTAAATTCAGTAATTAATTAACAATACCCATAAGCTAATTTATGTATTCGATTACATGATCACACCCCTAAGGGGAGGGGTTTTAGCCAAACATAGTAAGAAGTAAGAAATCGTTACCAAAAAGATTATCCATCCAAATTGTCAACAATCTTCAAAGCTCAATGCCAAAATTTAGACTAGAATCCTAAATCCTCAAATCTTAGATCCAAATCCTCTCCAAGAGTGTTCAATAATGTAAAAGTATGTAAAAAGCTCTCAAAAGTGGGTGATTTTTCTAACTCTCTAGGAACTCCTTTCAAAAATCAATTTATATGTTTCAGGAAACTTCCCAAAATCTTAGCACGGAGTCCACTCTGCGACATTATTCGGGACCACCGAATGACTCGGCGATCCGCCAACATGCATGTCTTCTTGCCTTTTGTCTTGACTCCTGCATCCAATTGTTCTGGAAGATTTGGCGAGCTGGGTCGCGATCGTCGGTCCATTCGGTGCATCGCTGAAATGCTCTTTTGCTCGCCGAGTTGGCTTAGTACAAGGGTTGCTTTGCTGGAATGTTTGGCGAGCTGGAGGCTCACTCGGCGAGTCACCGAGTGGCTTTTGCGAGCTCCACCTTCTCTTTTCTTCAGCTTTTCCAAATTTTTCGCTCTTTTTTGCATTGTAATGTCTTTGCCTTGTTCTAAAGCCTTTATGCTGCACATAAACACATTGGCATCAGTTATGAGCACCAAATAGGCATTGAGGACACTAATTCATTGAATAATAAGCCCTAAATGAGTCAAAATTCCCGACTCATCAACACCCCCCAACTTAAACTTTCGCTTGTCCTCAACACAAGATCGATCAGGCCAACAGGGATGTCTACAACTAGTGCTCCTTGAGACTCAACATGAATGCACACAAGGTTCAATCCACATATGCAATGTCCAGTTGTGCACTAAAAGTTGCAAACTATGACTCGCCATCATCAAATAGAGTTCAAGCTCACAATGCTCACTTCAAATGCAAATTCATTCCCTACAAGAGTATTCGAATGCCCTCACATAAAAAATGATTTCATGCTCGCACAAAGTCAATCAAGGATTACAATTAAGGAATCGAAATCAACTCTCACACTCCCAATGAGAAAAATACATGATTTTACCTATAGGCTTGCCCGTATTTTCCAACCAACACAACACTCAGCTTATGCAAGATCACAAAGGTGTTTCAAGGCTTGTAATTGGGCTGAGGGTACGGGTATGATCATTTTGGCTTAGTGAATTCTACCTTCATGAAGCATGGCTCAAATTTCAACTCTTTTCCTTTTCTTTCATTCTTTTCATCTTCAGAACGCATCCTTAGCCTCTTCATAGCACACAAGATTTTTGTTATAACTCATCGTACACCCCTTTTATTTCCACAACATTGCACAATGGATACAAATTTATCATTTCTTTTCTTTCTTTTTCTTTTTTTCCCTTTTTCTCTTTTTTTTATATGGAGGGGTTCCATTGTTTTCAACACGTACCTTCAAGGATGAATTTCACAAACTTCTTGCTCGATTTCTTTCCTCATTCTTGCCACACCCTCAACTAAGGCTTTTGGCCTAAGTTGTCTATTCAAACAAACCAATGTTTCACGAAGGTTTTAGGTGGGGAGGACAAGGTCATGTGCTTTCATGTTTCACCCTAGGTTCACACGCTCACGAGGTGGTCACACAAAGGTATCACAATTAGGCTCACTCTAAAAAATTTATGCCTCAGATCATTTCCTTCATTCACATATGCTAGTCAATTGGACCACCGAGGAAAGTTCTAGGTATCATCATGCACATTTTCAAGTAAACCTTACCACACATGGCATCCCACACAGTCATCAGTCACAACTCTACAAGTTAAGCTCGTTTGCAACGGTCATTGCAAGACTCACCTCGACAATCCGATTAGTCACAATGAGATGCTAAGAGTTCACACAAGACTTATGCAACTCAAATTGCCTCGTTGGACTTCCACAACATATCGTTCCTCAAGAGCACTATTCAAGTCATTATTCAAGTCATCAGTATTGATCATAACCGACACTCAAATGTACAAGCAAACAGTAACAACATTCATAATCAAGCAATCAAGAGAGACTTTACCCCACAAAAAAGACTTAAGTAGTGTCCTTAATGCAAAATAAAAACTGAAAGTATCCACATGGAATAAAATAGAGGTAGAGTAAGCTTCAATGAATGAGAGGATGAAGTTTGAATTGAAAGGGTCAGAGGAGAAATGAGTTTTCAATTCGCACGCCAATCAGCGAGTTGTACTACCACCGCTGATCCACTCGGCACATCACCTAGTAGACTTCAGCTCGCCAAACTTTACAGAAAGCCAGCCCTTTGGTTTGTGAAAAAGGGCGAGCTCGATCGGGCTTACCTATCCAACTCGGTGACTCGCCAAGTGAGTTCTGATCTCACGAAATTTTCCAGAGATGCCCTCAATCTTGGCCTTCAAAAGGCAATGCGTTTGGGTGAAATTTGGGACCATTCAGCGGCTCGCCGAGTGTTCCTATCCCTCACCCATTAGCCTGCCTTCCAAAATAAGAACTCAAACCTATACATTCAGCAAACGTCGATCACGACGTGGACATGCATTCAAGTATCTTCCAAATACACCACCTCAATCACTGTCACATTGGAGCATTCTCTAAATTACAACTTCGGTCTTTTGCCCATTCTCCTTGAACACCGACCCTTCCTTGCTTTCAACTTCTATTTCCCCATTAGTGAACACACGATTCACTTTGAATGGACCCGACCATTTTGACTTGAGTTTACCCAGAAAAAGTCTCTAATGGGAGTTATAGAGAAACACAAGATCCCCAATTCTAAACTCACGCTGAAGGATCTTGGCGTCATGCCACTTCTTCATTTTCTCCTTATAAAGGGCTGAACTCTTATAAGCACGCAGCCGAAACTCTTTCATCGCATGGAGTTGGTCAACTCTATCCTTTGATGCATCCCCCAATTCAAGTTCATGGCATTCAAGGCCCACAACGCCTTATGCTCAAGCTCAATCGGTAGATGACAAGATATTCCAAAAGCAAATTGACATGGGCACATACCAATCGGGTTCTTGAATGCAGTTCGATATGCCCAAAGAGCGTCATCCAACTTCCAAGACCAATCAGTCTGATTTGCGTTAATGGTCTTGGACAAAATTCCTTTAATTTCCCGGTTTGACACCTCAACTTGCCCACTTGTTTGCGGATGATAAGGGGTAGCAACTTTATGCTTGACTCCACATTTCCTCAACAACAATGCAAACATGTGGTTACAAAAGTGAGAGACCCCATCACTAATAATTGCATGCGGAGTGTCAAACCTTGTGAAGATGTAACTCTTGAGGAATCGCACAACACTTCTCCCTTCATTATTGGGTAAAGTTGCAGCCTCTACCCATTTAGAAACATAGTCAACAGCCACCAGAATGTACTTGTTACCATATGAACTCACAAAAGGCCCCATAAATTTAATTCCTCAAACATCGAACAACTCTACCTCTAGAATAAGAGTGAGAGGTAATTTATGCCTTCACAACACTACTCCTTTCTTTTGGAATTAAATACGTCTCTTGACAAGAGAGTGTGTATCTTGGTACAACGTTGGCCAATAATAACCACTTTGAAGTACTTTAGCAGTTGTACGCACTACACTATGGTGTTCACTAACCGATGACTCATGGCAAGCATCAAGAATTGCATCTACCTCAACTTTCGATACACACCTTCTAATTATGTGGTCCACACATTCTCAAAATAGGTAAGGTTCATCCCGAAAATACTTCTTCACATCGAACAGGAACCTCTTTCATTGGTAAAAATTCAGCCCATCGGGAAGAATCCCACACACCACATAATTTACAAAATCAGCATACCAAGGTGGAGTAAAACCATCAACGAATCATCGTGGAAAGCTTCTTCAATATCTTTCTCACCGGAAACAAAAACATTCGCTGCAAGTCTCGACAAGTGATCCGCCACTTGGTTCTCATACCCTTTTCGTTTATTGACCTCAAAGTCAAACTCTTGCAACAATAACACCTATCGAATCAATCTTGGCTTTGCATCTCTCTTAGCCATTAAGTAACGGATCGTCGCATGGTCGGTGTCTACCACCACTTTAGTGCCCAACAAATAGCCTCTAAACTTTTCAAAGGCAAATACCACGGCTAACAATTCTTGCTCGGTGATGGTGAAGTTCTTTTGAGCTAAATTTAAAGTCTTACTTGCATAATACACCGGGTAAAATAAATTACCCTTTCATTGGCCAAGAACAGCTCTCAAAGACACACCACTTGCATCACATATTAGCCCAAATGGAATGCTCGAATCCGAAGCAACAATGATCAGAGTCGAAATGAGCTTTTCTTTTAAACACAAAAATGCTTTGATACAAGCTTCATCAAACTTGAAGACACGTTCATTTTCAAGTAGCTTACAAAGAGGATAAGCTATCTTAGAGAAATTTTTATGAACCTCATGTAGAACCCTGCATGACCTAGGAAGCTCCGAACACCTTTAACCGAATCGGGAGGAGGTAGCTTGGCAATAACTTTAACCTTCGCTTGATCAACTTGTATGCCATCTCCCAAGATTTTGTTCCCCAACACAATACCTTCCTTGACCATGAAATGACATTTCTCCCAATTTAGCACAAGGTTTGTTTCAGCACATCTTAGCAAGACTTTACCAAGGTGCTTAAGGCATGCTTCAAATGTATCCCACACAATCGAAAAAGCATCCATGAAGACCTCCATCGAATCCTCTACCATATCAACGAAAATAGAGAGCATACATCATTGAAACTTCGCCGATGCATTACACAATCCGAAGGGCATTCTTTTGAAGGCAAACGTCTCATAGGGACATGTGAAAGTCATCTTTTCTTGATCTTCCGGTGCAATGGAGATTTTATTATAACCAGAATAACCATCCAAGAAGCAATACCATCCACGCCCCACAAGTCTATCAAGCATCTGATCCATACAGGGCATTGGAAAATGATCATTCTCGGCCCATGCATTCAACTTCCTATAATCGATACAGACACGCCAACCGGTAATCGATCGCATTGGCACAAGTTCACCTTTATCATTTGGGACCACGATTATACCACCCTTCTTTGGAATGCATTGCATGGGGCTCACTCACTTGCTATCCGCAATAGGGTAGACAACTCCCGCATTGAGCAACTTGATGATCTCTTTCTTCACAACTTCTTGCATTGGGGGATTTAATCTCCGTTGATGCTCAACACTAGGCTTGCATTCACTATCCAATTGAATTTTATGGGTACAAATACCGGGAGAAATTCCCATAATATCGGTAATCGTCTATCCAATGGCCTTGATATATCTTTTCAACACACTAAATAGTGCCTGCACTTGCCATTCAAGCAAATCCGCGGCAATAATTATAGGCAAAGTGTTGTTAGCTCCCAAGTATACATAACGAAGGTGAGGTGGAAGTACCATCAACTCAAGCTTTGGCGGTTCTTCAATGGATGGCTTCGTGGGAGGACCTTCCCAATTCTTTAAATTGATATCAAGCTTCAAGGGATTCTTAGAATAAGAACCCAAACCCGATAGAGCAGCCACGACCTCATTATAATCTTGAATTTCTTCACCATCATGATTCAAAAGAATGGCGGCTAAAGACTCACCCACACAAGCAACTTCACACACACTAGCAACCATTTCATCAATCACGTCAATGACCGATACCACATGGATGTCGCTTAGTTGCTTCATCGATTTACACACATTGAAAGTAACTTCCTAGTCATTTACCCGAAATTTTAACTCACCACTTTCTACATCAACAAGAACTCTTCCAGTTTCCAAGAACGGCCTACCAAGAATGATAGGGACCTCGGCATCAATCTCGCAATCGAGATCACAAAGTTGGCTGGAAATATAAACTTGTCCACCTTCACCGAAATATCATAAAGAATGACCATAGGACGCTTGATAGATCGATCGGCCATGAGGAGACGCATAGTTGTTGACTTAGGCTCACCTAGCCTAGTTGTTTGAAAATGGCATAGGGCATAAATTTGATACTAGCCCCCAAATCACACAATGCTTTAGCAAATTGAAATATCTCTATAGTGCATGAAATGGTAAATGCCCCCGGGTCATCTTTCTTGACAACCACATTGCTCGTCATAATGGTGCTACAACTATGGGATACCTCAATCGTTTCAAAATCTATACTCCTCTTTTTGGTAACCAATCTTTCATAAACATCACATAACCCAGCATCTCTAACAACGCCTCTACCAAAGGAAGATTGATAGATGGAGTTTTGAAAATAGAGAGAATTTTTTGGATCTTCTCATCTTCATCCGTCTTCTTCAATCTTTGAGGAAACGGTGGATTAACTTTAGGCAACGACTTTGTAGATATCGAAGGAGGAGGAGCCTTTCTAGAATCACCGGAGTCAACATCCTTCGGTGCACCATCAATCTCATTGGACGCTTCATTGATCAATTCTTCGGCAAGTCCATCACTATCAAGAGCAACATTTTTCCCTTTACTTGAACTTGCCTTATCATCATTTGGCACGTCACTACTCATGACTTTTCTACTCTGGGTCAAAATAGCCATGCATTGGACACTATCATTCTTCGGATTGACTGAAGTATCACTATGAAGACCATATTTTGGTCTTGAATTTAATTTGGACAAAATTTGACTCATTTGAGTATCAAGTTGTTTTATGGAAACCGAGTGAGAGGTCACCGTGTGATTTAAAGATGAGAAATCACCCTTCATCTCCTTGAGTACTTTATCTGATACTTAAACTTTGTTTAAGATGCGGGCAATCATATCCTCGGTCTGAAAACTTTCAGAGTTGGCATTTATTTTCGTAAGTTTTGGACACTCATAAGGAGGCACATAACGATCTGTATCCTCATCTCTATCTCTCCAATTTGTACCCCTATCATGCCAATCTCTATCCTGATTTCTCCAACCATCATCACAATCTATGTTCCAACCTTGATTCCCGCCCGGCCTTTGATAGCTCAGACGAGAATTCCCCGCTTGTTTTGACAAGAATTATACCTCTTCATTGTACATGGCTCAAAATTGTGTGCCATCAGGACTCACCCTGCTAATAGCACCAACCGCATTCACAGCCTTATAACCACCTCCCATGAAATATTTTGTCAACACATTCATTTGGGTCATTATCTTGGCCATGTCCTCATCACGTTCTTGGTTCTTTTTGAATTGTTCCTTGGTCAGCCTGAAGTTTAGAGGAGAAACTTGATCTTTTCTTGTGTACCATGCATGGTTAATCTTGGTCATCTCATCAAGCAATGTTGACACCACGAAAAAAAGTTATCTCATAATACCACCTATAATAAGTTGATCGGCAACACCCTTGTTGATTGTGTCAAGACTCCAGTAAAAATATTGCATTAACACATTATCCAGTAATCCATGAGTAGAGCATTTGAGAAGCAACTTTTAAAATCTCAACCAAGATTCATGAATAGGTTCACCATCACTCCGTTTGAAATTTTGAATGTTGTCCCTTAACTTCACCATCTTCGAGTGAGGAAAGAATCTTTCATAAAACACCTCTGCGAGTTCCTCTCAAGAAGTAATAGAGTCTCTTGGTAGCTCAGCCAACAACTTTGTTGCTTCCCCCATTAGAGAAAAGGGAAACAAATGGAGTCGGGTTGACTCTTGAGTGACGTTTTTGAAGGAGAACGGTCCACACACATCCACAAAATTGTGAATGTGATCATCAGGGTCCTCATGAGCAAGTCCCCCAAAGAGACCTTTCATCTGCAACAGCTGCAACATAATGCCGGTCACATGAAAAACCACACTGCCCACAGTTGGAGGCAATCAAATAGCACTGGCACTTCCCAGATGATCCACATTAAAATCATGCAAGTTTCTGATGTCATCATTATTCCCAAGTTGACTTGCATTGCTCTCGTTCACACTCATCTCTTCACCTGTTTAGAGCAATCAACAAAAACACGAATAATAAAATTTTACTATAACAAAATTAGTTCACAAAATCACTTCAATAAAAGAATTCTAAACACCACTCCCCGGCAGCGACGCCATTTCTGATAACCCTCAACTACACTTCTTCCGATTCAAAGTGTATGGGGAGCTAACAAGTATAAACCCAACGATGAGTTGGAGTTGATCCCACAGGGAGTGATACGGTAAAGAATTCAAGTACGAAGTAAAGACGTGTTCGAATCTTTTGTAGAAGAAAAAGGCTACAAAACATAAAATAAATCAAAAGTTTCAATTATCAATATCAAAAGGGGAGATTTAGTAACCAATTGCTAACAATAACAACTACCACGGGATTTGAACTATTAGAGAGAAGACCTTAGGAGTGTGAGCAATTAAATACTAATTTTGCTTAATGGGTAATTATTTGCTTTAAGTTATTGAATCTCAATGGGTAGGATAGGTTGTAATTACGATAGCTATTTCTCAATCAACTATCATGTTTCAAGAAAGTTCTTCTGAACATTGTCAAGCTTAACAATACAAATCAACCCAATTCCTTAATTAAATCCACTTTCTCAAGATGTGTTGTAAAGATGAAAATCAATACAACTATCAATCATTCATTCTACTCTAAGCATCTTTCTCAAGAAAGCATAAAGATTTAAGCTAGAACCGAATTTACAACTTCAGTTCATCAATGAAAATATGAATATACAATTGAACCCATTTCAAAAAAATATTAAATTCAGTAATTAACAATACTCATAAGCTAATTTATGTATTCGATTACATTATCAAACCCCTAAGGGAAGGGATTTTAGCCAAACATAGTAAAAAGCAAGAAATCATTACCAAAAAGATTATCCATCCAAATTGTCAACAATCTTCGAAGCTCAATGTCAAAATTCAATATAGAATTCTAAATCCTCAAATCCAAGATCTAAATCCTCTCCAAGAGTGTTCAATAATGTAAAAGTATGTAAAAAGTTCTAAAAACTGGTGATTTTTCTAACTCTCTGGGAACTCCGTTCAAAAATCAATTTATATGTTTTAGAAAACTTCCCAAAATCTCAGCATGGAGTCCACTCGGTGACATTAGTCGGGATCACTGAATGACTTGGTGACATTAGTCGGGATCACCGAATGACTCGGTGATCCACCAATGTGCACATCTTCTCGCCTTTTGGCGTCACTCCGGCATCCAATTATTCTGGAAGATCAGGTGAGCTGGGTCGCGATCGCCGGTCCATTCGGCGCATCGCCGAAATGATCTTTTTCTCACCGAGTTAGCTTAGTACAAGGGTTGCTTCACTGGAAATTTGGTGAGCTGGAGGCTCACTCGGTGAGTCGCCGAGTGGATTTTGTGAGCTCCAATTTCTCTTTTCTTCAGCTTTTCCAACTTTTCACTCCTTTTTGCATTGTAATGTCCTTGCTTTGTTCTAAAGCCTTCATGCTGCACATAAACACATTAGCATCAGTTATGAGCACAAAATAGGCATTGAGGACACTAATTCATTGAATAATAAGCCCTAAATAGTCAAAATTCCCAACTCATCAGTTCATCAGATTGGTTAAATACTATTGGATAAAACTTGAGAAAGGAGTGTATAGACGTTCAACTCGAGTGTGATGATAAGTTCTTTGGTGGTTTTGAGTTTAGTAATGAGTACGGTTTGATTTTTAGCGAAGAATACGGTAAAGTTGATGGAGAGGCAATTAATGATAACCTAAGATATATGAATTCATATAAATCTTCAAGGTATGAGCTAATGTTGATAGATAAGGGGATTGGGTTACTCAGTTGGATTCACAATTTAAAAAATTCATTGTAAGTCTATATTTATGGTGGTATGTTTTGTCAAGGTATGAATTTGTAAGGTAAGAAATGATCAATATCGGATATTGAGCATTTGGAAAGACTTATGCATGGTTTGGGTCGTAAAGTTTGTTACATTTGATTGTTAAAGGACCTAAGGAAGGGTTTCACTTAAAAGTGTTGGTTTAGAGTTAGGTAAATGGCTGGAGTAGTTATGATGGTTGTTATTATTTAGAGTATGGGCTTTAGTGGAATGATGTGAAGAGTATGTGGAGTCTGATAAATAGAATATAGGTACAATCGTAATGGGGACAAGACCGATGGATTATGAGTAGCTAAAAATAAAAGAAATGGAGTCAACTGAATGGAAATGTTTGATATGGGCTCTTTAGAGGAAGCATTTAGTGTTATTCAACCTTGGTTCCGTACATTATTATGTGACCACCTATTTCATTCTATACATGGTTTGGAGTATGATTCACTAGTTATGCCCACGCGTGTTTTCACTTTTGTGGGTGGATCCCTAGTAGTGGATTGGATGTATCTATCTTGTGATGTCCTCTTGGTTGGGTAGGATGTTTGGGAAGACTTAGATATTTCAAATGACATATTTGGTATTGTCTTGGAGCTGTTGAAGTATTTCAGTGGTTCTACATGTACACATTGCTTATAAGAATTTATAGAAGAGCTACCATGGGTATTTACAGTTGTCCGACAGTCTTAATATTTATATAGTTATCGAGGTCATGCTCCGATTATGTGTGGTTGAATGTGGGGACGTTGGGTCTAGTTCTACCGTTCTTAAGGATTATCTATAATCGCAGCTACTAATCTAGCATTTCGACAGTGTTGTTACAGGTTCAGTTTGCTTGGGTGTATCGCTCGATGGGTGGTTACTTGATCATTTCCTTGTTTGGGTTAGATAAGTTTGATTCTCCCTTGATGGGTACCTGATGTCTAAAGATAAATTTTTTATAACTTAACCTCGTGGAAAGTTCATGTTGTGAGAAGGAAATATTGATAAGATCTATGATTGTTTGTGCATTATGAGTGTGTGGTGGTTGGTTCAGGTTCAGTTCTCGTTGTAGCCAGTATAGATTCAGGATTTTATCATGGTTATGTGAGAAAAGATTCATCCTGATGGTTGTTTCAAGGTCCTTGAGAACATATTGCGTACGTGTGTACAATTAACTTTGGTGGTTATTGGGAATAGTTTTTGTTGTTAGTCGAATTTACATACAACAATAGTTATCATTCGAGTATTGACATGGCCCCATTTGAGGCATTATATGGGAGGAGGTGTAGGTCTCCAATTGGTTGGTTTGATGCATTTGAGGTGAGACTTTGGGTACTGATATTTTGAGGAAATCGTTAGAGAAGGTAAAATTCATCCGGGAGAAGCTTCTAGTAACTTAAAGTAGGCAAGAGAAGTATGCATACCAGAAGGTTAGGGACTTGGAGTTTATGGAGGGAGAGCAAGTGTTGTTGAAGGTTTCACCCATGAAGGGTGTGATGAGATTCGGTAATCGAGGTAAGCTTAGTCTGAGGTATATTGGGTCGTTTGAAGTTCTTAAGCGTGTGGGAGAGGTGGCCTATGAATTGGATTTGCCTACAGGGTTATCAGGAGTGCACTTGGTGTTTCATATGTCTATGTTGAAAACATATCATGGTGATGGAATCTACATTACTCGTTGGGATTCGGTCCTTCTTGATGAGAATCTATCTTATGAGGTGGAGCTCGTAGCTATTATAGATAGGGAGGTCCGCAAGGTGAGGTCAAAGGAGATTGTATTTGTAAAGGTCCAGTGGAAGAATCGTCTAGTTGAAGATTCCACTTGGGAGACTGAGGCTGATATGCATGAAAGATGTCCACACTTTTTTTTGTTGATTAGGTACCATTTCTCACCCTCGCCTTCTTTTGATCGTTCGAGGATGAATGATGGGTAAATTGGTATCTAATGTAACGACCCACTAGGTCGTTTTGAGTATTATACCTATTTATTTCATAAAAGAACCTTTCCATAAATTTTAAATGGAAATTTGAATTATTCGTTAAACTACGATAATTTAGTTGATGGGTAATTTTATATAATTAATTTAATTAGTGGTTAATGGGCTAAAGTAATAATTTAATTTATACCCTATACCACTTGGCCCATATCTATTAAAATAAGTTAGTAGGGTTTGTCGCTTTTAATACATATTTTATTTAGAAAAGAAAAGAGGGGAAGAGGAGAATAATAGAAAGCGGCGAGAGATCAAGGGTGCTTCAGGTGACTCTTTTACTTTAAATTGTCGTAGCATATTAAGTGTATGTATGTGTTGAAATGGAAGTTGGGTAACAATAACAATTGGAAGTGGGGTAACGTGTTACTGTGAGGTTTGGGGGAGACAGTCTTGACCTCCCCTATTAGCTAATGAGGTGCTAATGAATACTAGCTGAAACAATTTCAAAGAGGGCATAAGTCTTGCATATTCTTAACTGTAAATTGACACCACAGACATTTTATGTGGTGTCGGTCATTAATTTTTTTAGTTATCATATTATGATTCAAGTTTAGATATATTGATATAGGTAATTAAATATTATGTATATTGTATTATATGAATTCTATTACATTTATGATATTAGAGGAATTGAGACTTAATCCTAGACTTGAAAAATTAGGAACCTATGAGACTAGATATATTAGTTGGTATCAAAATTTAGGAATTTGATTATAGATTTAGGTGGATTTTGAGTCTAGGTTAGATATATAGTAATATGGGTGTCTACGAACTCGTTTGCTTATGAATATTGTATAGTTGATAGATTGGAAATATTATAAAGCATTAAGGAAAGGAAAATCATTGGAGAATTAGCTTGCTTGACTCCGGTTCTTCGGTTGAGATAGGTTATGGTTTATTCTATGTGATAGAGAGACTCTTAATAGTGATTGATAGTCATTGAGTAATTTTGTGAAATTTTCTATGTACTTAATTATTGTGGTTTGGATGATTTATGTGTTGTTGTGATTAGTCTGTAATCCCAAACCACGGAATCTATAATCTTAAACTTGTTCTATTAAAGTGATGCCTTGAATAAAAAAGGTTTGATGAATCATTGTTAAGGAAGTGGAAAATGATGATAAAGAATGATGAATTAACAATATTGTTCGATCGGGTGTCACGAGTTGGCACGATATATTTGGATCGGGTGCCACGAGCTGGCATGGTATTATTGGATCAGGTGTCACATTCTTAGACGATATTATTGGATAGCGTGTCACATGCCTCGTGCAGCTTTAGCTGTCTCGATGCATAAGCTATGACCCGGCCTCGCTGCGTCAATACACAACCCAAACCAACGTCGGATGCGTCACAATATACCGTGAAGACCTCGCCCTCAACTAGAAGAGTCAAAATGGGATCTCAACTCACACTCCTCCGACCACACAAAGGGACATCCTGGCGAGTCAAAGGTGCTGCAATATTGGAGAAGCCTTCAACAAAGCGTCTGTAGTAACTCGCTAACCCGATGAAGCTACGAACCTCAATAATAGAAGTGGGCATGTCCCAATCACGGAAAGTCTCAATCTTCACCGGATCAACCATAATGCCCTCCTTGGATACCACGTTCCCCAAGAATGCTACAGACTCAAGCAAAAACTAGTACTTTGAAAACTTGGCATAAAGTCGCTGATCTCTCCAAGTATGGAACACTATCCTCAAATGCTACTCATGCTCACTCCGAGTCCGCGAGTATACCAATATGTCATTAATGAAGACTATGACGAAGGAATCAAGGTAAGGTCTGAATACACGAGTCATCAATGCCATGAAGGCAGCAAGGGCATTAGTCAATCCAAAAGACATCACTAGGAACTCCTAGAGGCCGTAACGAGTCCTAAATGCGGTCTTAGGGATGTATGTTGCCCTAATCCTCAGCTGATGGTACCGGATCTCAAGTCAATCTTAGAAAAAACTGCGGCACCCTGAAGCTAATCAAATAAGTCATCAATACGAGGCATAGGATAACGGTTCTTCACTGTCACCTTGTTCAGCTGCCTGTAGTCAATTGTCACGACCCAAGGTACCCCCTAGATGTAACAAGGTGTATGAGACCCCGAGAGGCCTCATACAAGCCACTTAGCATATCATAACATAAAGTAATAGAAAATGGTGCGGAAATTTAAAACATTTTCAATACAAACAAAGTCTTTATAAAACGAGCGGAAGTCTAGTACAATTGTCTCAAGACAACTAACCAACATGAATAAATCTTAGGACACAACCCATACATTAGTCCATAAAAGAAAGACATAAGGTAAAGTGGTGATCCAATCCTCGAATGCTATGAGGACTCACCAAATCTTCACTCCTTGATCAACTATGAACCTAGCCACGAGTGTGAGAATCAATGTCGCCAGACCCTATATTTTGATAAGAAATATAGGCAAGAGTATGCGTTAATACAATCATGTACTAAATATGATAGCTTGAATTTACAACATAAACATAGGCATTAGTCAACATAAGGCATAAAGCATAATCAATACATATAAAATATCATAATGAAAGAGGAATAATTCCTTAAGTAACCTCACTTGAGCTTATCCAAGACTTAGGCCATCCGCCTCTAGTCAAACTTACATCATGGAAGGCACATCTAGCAACACTCCAAGCTAATCATCTTCATAACATAATCACATTATTCATACTTACTTTTTAAGACATGGGGATTCGCCTCCTTGCCTAACTTATAAAGGCTAATGGGTATTCGCCTCTTGCCTTACTTACTTTAAGATCACGGGTACTCGCCTCCACAATCACATCATATGACAGGGGTACTAGCCTCCACATCATTTCATAAGGATCATGGGTACTCGCCTCCATGTCCATTCATCATAATAGGAACATGGCGAATCACCTCTTGTTCGATTCTAAAGAGTATGGGAAATCACCTCATATCCTTATCATATGGAGGTTAAGGGTAGTCGCCTCTAGCCTCATCATTCACATAATCTTTTAGTCTAGATTCATTTTAGGTGAGCAACCTTTCTACCTAGAATCATTCATGTGAGTAAACCTTTCATATTCAAAAAATCATGCTTAGCAATTCATTGTGGGAAGTATCCCTTCCACACTACAACATCAACAATCAATAATTCATAGTCTAGGCTTTACTCTCAAAGCACTACATCTCATGATCATCATCTATGCTTTACTCTCAAGCAATTCTAATTATAATTCATCAATCCTATAGGGAGATATCTAAACCCATAAAGTTTCCCTTCAAGGCATCAAACCCAATTTCATCAATTCTAGGTTAGAAACATGAAATAGGCATGGGTACATGTAATTTCATCCT
Source organism: Solanum etuberosum (assembly GCA_029582245.1). Classification (NCBI taxonomy): domain Eukaryota; kingdom Viridiplantae; phylum Streptophyta; class Magnoliopsida; order Solanales; family Solanaceae; genus Solanum; species Solanum etuberosum. The sequence goes on from JAJONR010003749.1 coordinate 65,698, forward strand.
AAAAAAATGTAATCCTACCAATTCAATCATAAACAATCATAATCCAGTCAATTGGATCAACATTCATCATAACCCACAACATTGAAAGAAACCCTAACTAGAATTGGGGATTTAGATTTCACAATTTGGGAATTCTAGGGGACTCCATGGGAGAAAGGATCCCATGGATGAAAAGCCATCATACCTTAGTCACAAAGCCCACAAAATGTTGAAGATTGGGAGACTTGATCTTGACCTAGCTTTAGTCTTTTCCTTCTTCTTCTACCTTCTAGAGAGAGAATATTTGAGAGAGAGTTTGGGTTTTCTTTTAGGAATCGAGAGAATGACTTAAATGGGTGAATTTAGGGGTCTAAATTACTTTAATAGGTGGTCTAGGTTTAGGCAAAACGACACCATATTGATTTAATTAAAATCGGAAAAGACCCTTAAGTCCTAAACTTAACTGTCGGTGGTCAGAGACTGAGTTTTGGGCTTTGGACCTACGGACCTTCGACCACGGACCGTGGTCTGACCGACGGTCCGTTGGTCAGGCCTTGGTCCTGAGGTGTGAGTCAAGTTGAGGTCCCCCAACCACGACCCTACCTACAGTCCGTGGTCCCCACAATGTTCCATGGGTGGCCACCGTTGGTTGGCACCTGCAACTTTTCAGAAAGATGCTATTTTACCTCTTTCGAATCTGGGGTGTTACATTATCTCCCCCTTGGGATCATTCGTCCTCCAATAAGTTTCTAGGCACATTTCTAAACGGAAAGACTCGAGACTAGCAGCCCATCATGCATGACACTCATAAAAATGCACACAAACGTGGAGGAAACATCAACTCCAAGCTAAACATACTCAATGCACCATATGGAAGTAGGAACTACATCTAAAAACCCAATATGCATGAAATTTCAGATTTCTTACACTTAAGGAGGAACTACCATCTCCAAACTCAAAAGCAATGCTCAACACACTCTCATGGAGCCTAAATGCATTTTATGTGCAAAGTACATATTCGAGGAGGAAATATCCAATCCAAGCTAAGGCATGTTCAACAACTCATCTTATGAAGTCTATAGGCAACTCATACTCAATGATCTACAACATGAGGAAAATAAATCATAAAAGCCATTTTCCTTCAAAACTTAATCTTTTTAATGAACAGGCATAAAACAAGGAAATTATGGAAACACATAAAACACACATGACTTCAAACAAGAGCAAAACAAGACGAATTCATTACCTGAAGCTAGAGTAGGAGGCAAAAGATGAGGATATCGGGACATCAAATCGGCTTTAGCCTCCCAAGTAGCACCCTCAACTAGATGGTTTCTCCATAACACTTTCACGGAAGAAACCTCTTTGTTCCTTAATTTCTTAACTTGCCGGTCTAGAATCTCTACCGGAACTTCTTCATAAGAAAGGTTCTCTTTCACTCCCAACCCTTCTAGGGGGACTATTGATGTGGGATCTCCAACACACTTTTTCAACTTAGAGACATGGAAGACCAGGTGCACAGATGCCAACTCATTTGGCAAATCAAGCTCATATGCAACCTTACCAACACACCTCAAAATTTGATACGAGCCTACAAAATGGGGACTAAGTTTCCCTTTCTTACCAAACCTCATTACACCCTTCATGGGTGAGATTTTCAAGTAAACCCAATCAAGCACATCAAATTCAAGGTCTCTCCTTCTAACATCTGCATAAGACTTTTGTCCACTTTGGGCCGTTCTCAACCTCTCTCTAATGAGTCGAACCTTCTTAATAGCCTCATAAACTAACTTGGGCCCTATCAAGGCAACCTCACCCACCTCAAACCAACCTATAGGAGATCTACACCTCCTACCGTAAAGAGCCTCAAACAGAGCCATACCAATACTAGAATGGTAGCTATTATTATAGGCAAATTCAATCAAAGGCAAATGGTCATCCCAATTTCCCTTGAAATCAATCACGCAAGACCTTACCATATCTTCCAATGTTTGGATTGTTCGTTCCGCTTACCCATCGGTTTGGGGGTGAAAAGTCGTACTAAGCTTAACTTTAGTGCCAAGACCCTTTTGGAAAGACCTCCAAAATTGAGAAGTAAATTGAGTACCTCTATCGCAGATAATGGACAAAGGCACTCCATGCAACCTTACCATCTCTCTCAAATACAACTTAGCATAATCTTCCACCGAATAGGAAACCTTGACAGGAATGAAATGGGCCGACTTCGTCATTTGTTCTACTATAACCCAAATCGAATCATATTGTCGTCGAGTGCGTCGCAACCCTACTATGAAGTCCATATTCAAATCTTCCCACTTCCAAGTAGGAATGCTAATGTCTTGCGATAAACCTCCCATTTTTTGATGCTCAACCTTCACTTGTTGGCAATTAGGACACTTAGCCACAAATCCCGCAATGTCCTTCTTCATCCCATTCCACCAATAGATCTCCCGCAAATCATGGTACATCTTGGCGGCTCCCGGGTGAATAGAATATCGAGAGCTATGGGCTTCTGATAGAATCTGTTCCCTTAAGTCATCAACGTTTGGAACACATAAACGACCTTGATATCTAAGGACACCATCTCCCCCTTGGAAGAAAGCCTGAACGGACTTTTTAAGTACCGCTTCTTTCAATTCTACCAAAGTCAGATCAAGACATTGCTTTGCTTTAACATCAGCCACAAAAGATGATTCTGACCCTTTATGAACCATAACACCACCCTTGGCAGAGTCTACCAACCGAACACCCAATCGGGCCAATCTATGGACATCTCGGGCCAACTCTTTTCTATCATCATCAACATGTGCAACACTACCCATCGATAGTCGACTAAGAGCATCCGCTACTACATTCGCCTTTCTAGGGTGATAAAGAACACTCATATCATAGTCCTTCAATAATTCTAGCCACCTTCTTTGGTGAAGATTTAGATCTTTTTGGGTAAACACATATTGTAAACTCTTATAGTCGGTGAAATCATCAACATGGACCCCATATAAATAATGCCTCCAAATCTTTAAGGCAAATACCACCGCCGCTAGTTCAAGGTCATGGGTAGGATAGTTCTTCTCATGAGCTTTAAGTTGCCTTGAAGCATAGGCAATCACCTTACCGTTTTGCATAAGCACACATCCCAACCCAACTCTAGAGGCATCACAATATACCACAAAGCCATTTGTACCTTCCGGGAAGGTCAACACCGGAGCGGAAGTAAGTCTATCTTTCAACTCTTGGAAACTTTTCTCACAAGCATCCGACCATATAAACTTGGCCTTCTTTTGAGTCAAAGACATCAATGTAGAGGCAATTGTAGAAAACCCCTCAACAAATCTCCTATAATAACCGGTCAAACCCAAGAAACTTCTAATATATGTCGGTGATAGAGGTCTAGGCCAACTCTTGACCGCATCTGTCTTCTTTGGATTTACCTTAATACCCTTGCTTGAAACTATATGGTCAAGAAAAGCTACGGACCTTAACCAAAATTCACATTTACTAAACTTTGCATAGAGTTGTTGGTCCTCGAGAATTTGCAATACAATCCTCAAATGATCAATATGTTCATTCTCACTTCTCGAATAGATCAAAATATCATCTATGAACACAATTACTAACATGTCAAGGTATTTTCTAAACACCTTATTCATCAAATCCATCAATGTCACCAGGGCATTATGTAACACCCTGACTTTTTGAAACGTCTAAATTAACTCGTACCTTCATGGAAAGACAAATAAGGTGAGTAATAAATTAAGAATGATGTGGTATGTCATATTTTAAGTGTTCAAGGGTTGTATCTCAAGTTTTAAAGTCAGGTAAGTCGCAAAATAAAAGTTGGCAAAAGTTATCATAAGTTCCTTTTTAAAGATTTTGCTGAAATTTGTGTCAAATGTCTCGGAGAGTTCTCCTAATCTATAAACATTTATGGGGCCCACAACCCAACAAATCAAAGGTCTACGAGTCTAGTTTCCAATGCATCAAACCATTTGTTCATACGACTTCAAAATAGAGAGATATTCGCGTTTTTGCGAGACTACACAAGCAAACACGTGAGGTGGGTCCCCTAGGTCGGTGGAACTCTTTATATATCTTCCTCTTCAACTTTTCTTCATTTTTTTTAGTTAATAACAAGAAAACTTAGAAAACCCACTTCTATAATCAACTAAATTATATATTTTCTCGACTTAAGTCCTTGACGAAAGTTGTTCAACGCATTGAGCTCGTCATCATGGTATAATTTGTTTTATCGATTTAGTAGCATATCATACTTTGGTGTTAGGAAAGCAAGGGTTTGGACATACTTTAAGGTTTTGAGGTGTATTACGAACTTAAGATCAAGGTAAGACCCTTCTTTCATCGACTCTAGTTTTGATAAGCCGTAAATAGCAATTTACGATGGAAATACATATTTTTTATCAGATTATCGTGGTATCTTCTATTCTTGTGTGTTGATTATGGTCCTGCCTTGTTATAGTAGCGAGGGCGCTTTGAGTAAAAGTCATTAGCCATGTGAATTAAGCGAAAAAGATATGTTAAGGCTATTCCCTTCTTACAGCATGTTTCCTTAAAGCGTAGGAGCAATGTAATTGGGTTGTTATCATTGCTATACTTGTAGCCATTAGTCTTGATTGTTGGCTGCTCGAGTAGATATAATCCTCCCTTATAGGGATTCTTATTCAGTTAGTAGTGTCCCTATGTTGGACACGACTTAGAGGCTATTCGTATAGGTTGCTTATAGCTAAATTTCTCACTTTTAGCCTATTGGATTGTTATTGTTGCCCTTGGGGTAATTGTGGTTAGCTGCAGAAATGTGATCTATGCCTAGAAGGGCTATGTTCTTCCTACAGGGTTATATTGATGCCTAGAAGCACTATGAGGTGCCTACGGGGCTATATTGACGCCTAAGAAGGCTATGTACTGCCTACAGGGCCATGTTATTGCCTAAGAGGGATATGAGTTGTCTATACGCTATATTGATGCCTAAGTGAGCTATCTATATTATTGCCTAAGAGGGCTATGTGACTGCCTACGGGGCAAGGGGACTATCGATAGGGGTATATAGAGTGATTGTCACCTTATGGGCTTATGGGGGGTTGGGAGGTGGTCTTGTGTGATGTTTGTACCTACCGAGCTTATGGAGACTTGGTTAGGTTGTTGTTTTATTATTTTGATATGTTTAGATTTAGGAGTAGGTCAGTACACTTATCTTATCCTTGATTTATTTATCGGATTACTCCCAGTATGTTAGGATAGTTGCTCATAGTCTATTGCCTTTCATACTCAGTATATTATTTCGTACTGATGCCCCATTGCCTGGAGGTACTGCATTAATGCCTACAGGTCTTGACAGATGACCCAGTAGACCTCCTCAGCAGCAGGATTGACTTCTATTCGATTGGATAGCCCCTTTCCTCCGGAGATGGCAGAGTTGGGAAGTTTGTTAGCTTTTGTTGTATATATTTTTATGGGTAGGCTGGGGCCCTATCCCGCTAATCTTTACTACTCTTAGAGGCTTGCAGACTAGTGTGTGGGGTGTATAGCTACGTTATGGCCATGCTGGCCTAGTTTGTTGGTTTGCTGAAGCTTGTTAGCTGTTTGATGTATTGTCTTGATATATACCTGCTTTCAGTTTTGGTATAGAGATCATGGTGGCCTCGACGGCCTAATCAGGACTTTTTTGCTAGTTGGCTATTTCTTTATATGAACTCTTGGGAGTAGATGTTTCTGTTATAGATCTGTTGACAGGGGCCTTGCCGACCGAGGGCTTAATTTTAAGCCAAGATATACTTGTTTGTTTTCTTGATTGCATGCGGCTGCCATACGCTAGTAGCAAATGGTTCAACAGGGTCCGCTCGGGCCTGAGTTTTGGCATTAAGAGTCAGTTGCGCCCCTTGAGTTTGGGGCTTGACAAACTTGGTATCAGAGCAACGTCGTATCCTAGGGAGTCTGTAAGCCATGTCTAGTAGAGTCTTGTTTATAAATGTGTTGTGCACCACATTCGATAAGCAAGAAGCTACCGGGCATGTTAGAATGACTATCCTTCTTTTGCTCACCTCGTGCTATAGAGCGGTGTCTTAAGGGTTGAGGTTTCTGGCTTATAATTGATATTTGGATGCAGATGGAGATGGCTGACACCAGACTGACCACAGCTAGCCAGGGGCTAGATACAGCTGTAGGCGAGGGTACCGGCAAGGTACCACAGGTGGAGGTAGCCCATTGTGAGACCCAGGGGGAGACATCTTCTCAGCCCCCTATAGCTTCTCCACCGCTTCAGGAGCTTCCAAGGGCTACAGGACTTCCTGCTCCACCAGCAGTTCCATCTTTAGTTCCTTCTATTCCATCTGATCAGGATTTTAAGAGTGCAGTATGTATGTTAGCAGAGTTAGTATCTGCACAGCGCCAGCAAGTTGCGCCAGATGTTGCCGGACCTTTTGAAGGGCCCAGAAGTTTGAGAGTTCGTGAATTTCTTGCCTTGAATCCTTCACAGTTTACAGGGACAGATGGCAAAGAGGACCCTCAGCACTTTGTTGATCAGCTTCATAGGATCTTCAGAGTCATGCATGCATCAGCGACCGAGTTAGTTGAGTTAGCAGCATTTCGATTGCGCGATGTTGCAGTATTGTGGTACGAAAGTTGGGAGAGATCTAGTGGAAGATATGCATCTCTACCCACTTGGGATAGCTTTACAGAAGTTTTCATAGATCACTATTTGCCTCGAGAGATTAGGGATGGACGGGTGGACCAGTTTCTGAACCTCCGATAGGGCATCATGAGTGTCCGAGAGTACGGGCTGAGATTTGATTCATTGGCTAGATATGCACCAGCATTTGTTGATACGATGCATGACAGGGTGCGTAGATTTGTGGGAGGGCTTAACTCAGACTATATCGACGCTTGTTCTACTGTTGCACTAAATGATAATATGGATATCTCGCGAATTCAGGCCTTTGCACAAGGCATAGAGGATCGCCGACATCTACAGTATATGAGTGAGAGGGTCGTGAGAGAGAGACAGAAGAGGGCTAGGCCCGCTGGTTCACATGGAGATTTTCAGGGTGGTCCCAGACCCCGATATTCTAGTAGGCCACCTAGACCTTCGTCACAGCAGTTCCAGGGTAGTAGATTTGATCCTCAGAGACAGTCAAGCCCGGGTGAGGGTTCACGAGCATCAGGCTCTCAGTAACAGAGAGGTTCAGGACAGGCTAGGAAAGCCCCGTCACGTTGTGCTACTTGCGGTAGGATGCATTTCGGGAGGTGCAGGCAGGGTTCCACAGGTTGTTATTCTTATGGACAGGAGGGTCATGGTGGAGGAACTGCCCGACCATAGGTCAGGGTGGTATAGGTCAGTCGACCAGGTCAGTAGTAGGTTCTTCCTCATCAGCATAGTCTACAGGGTGTGGACCCCAGACTTCAGCAGGTAGAGGTAGAGGCGGAGGCAGAGAGGGAGCATCTAGTTGTGGTAGTGGCCAGAACCGTACATATTCACTAGCCGACCGACAGGACTTAGAGTCATCACCAGATGTTGTGATAGGTGCATTGATTGTTTGCTCCCATTGTGTTTATGCTTTGATAGATCCTGGATCTACTCTGTCTTATGTTACTCCATTTATTGCGGGGAAGTTATGTATAGTAGCAGAGTTATTAGATCGACCCTTTATTGTGTCTACAACAGTTGGTGAGTCTATTATTGATAAGAGAGTCTATGGAGGTTGCACAGTAGAAATTATCGACTGTCATACCTCTATAGACCTCCTAGAGTTAGAGATTGTCGATTTCGACGTCATTATGGGTATGGACTGGTTAGCATCTTGTTATGCTAATGTTGAGTGCTGGACAAAGATTGTTAGATTCCACTTTCAAGGAGAGGAAGTTCAGGAATGGAAAGGTGATACAGCAACACCGAAAGGTAGGTTTATTTCCTATCTTAAAGTGAGGAGGATGATTACTAAGGGTTGTATTTATCATCTTGTTCGCGTTCATGATATAGATGCAGAACCACCGACACTTCAGTCTATTCCGGTAGTTAATGAGTTTCTATATGTATTTCAAGACGATCTCCCTAGTATCCCTCCAGAACAGGAAATTGATTTTGCTATCGATATGCTACCAGGTACACAACCCATATCTATCCCTCCTTATAGAATGTCTCCTGCTGAGCTAAAGGAGTCTAAGGATCTTCTGAAAGACTTGTTGGATAAAGGCTTTATCAGGCCTAGTGCTTAACCATGGGGTGCGTCAGTGTTATTCGTGAGGAAGAAAGATGGATCACTAAAAATGTGTATTGATTACCGACAGCTGAATAAGGTGACTATAAAGAATAAGTATCCCCTTCTGAGGATCGATGACTTGTTTGATCAGTTACAAGGTGTTGAGTGCTTCTCAAAGATTGATTTAAGATCAGGGTACCACCAGATACGAGTTCGGGAGAAAGACGTTCCAAAAACGGCTTTTAGAACCAGATATGGACACTTTGAGTTCTTGGTAATGTCTTTTGGATTAACTAATGCCCCAGTAGTGTTCATGGACCTAATGAATAGTATATTCATGTCGTATCTAGACTTGTTTGTGATTGTATTTATTGATGATATTTTGGTGTATTCAGGTTCAAAAGCTGAGCATGCAAATCATCTACGATTAGTCCTTCAGGTTCTTCGAGACCGAGAACTTAATGCAAAATTTTCTAAGTGTGAGTTCTGGTTGGACTCTGTAGCTTTCTTAGGCCATATTGTATCAGAAGCAGGCATTACGGTTGATACACAAAAGATTAAGGTCGTAAGGACTTGGCCCAGACCCATGACTCCGACTGAGGTTCGTAGTTTCTTAGGGTTAGCTAGGTACTACAGAAGGTTTGTAGAGGGGTTTTCTTCAGTTTCAGCACCCTTAACGAAGCTGACTCAAAAAGAAGTTATGTTCCAGTGGACTGAGGCTTACGAGCATAGTTTCCAGGAGCTGAAGAACAGGTCGACATCAGCACCAGTTCTAGCATTGCCACAGGGTTCAGAAGGCTAAGCGGTTTACTGTGATGCTTTTGGTGTTGGGTTGGGATGCGTTCTAATGCAACATGGTAAGGTTATCGCATATGCTTCAAGGTAGTTGAGGAAGCATGAGAAGAACTATCTGAACCACGATTTAGAGTTGGCTGCAATTATGCATGTGTAAAAGATCTGGAGACACTATTTACATGGCGTTCATGTTGACATCTTCACAGATCATAAAAGCCTTCAATATATCTTTAGACAAAAGGAGTTAAATCTGCGATAGCGTCGATGGCTTGAGTTACTGAAAGACTATGACGTGGATATTTTATATCATCCAGGAAAGGCAAATGTGGTAGCCGATGCCCTCAGCCAAAGATCTATGGGTAGTTTATCCTATTTAGGTGTTGAGAAGCGTGAGCTAGCGCGAGAGCTACATCAGTTAGCTAGATTGGGAGTCAGATTGTTAGAGGCAGACGATAGTGGGGTCACAATTCAGGACACAGCAGTATCATCCCTAGTTATAGAGGTAAAAGCACGGCAACAGGAGGATCCTAGCTTAGAGTAGTGCAGAGCCAAGGCTCAGGATCAGCAGTCTTTAGCATTTGATATAGCAGGAGATGGAGTCCTCAGATATAGTGGTCGATTGTGTGTTTCGGATGTTGCAGGGCTTCGACATCATATTATGGAAGAGGCACATCATTCCCGTTATTCTATTCACCCTGGTTCGACAAAGATGTACCATGATATTAAG
>JAJONR010003750.1:0-92535 GCA_029582245.1 Solanum etuberosum
GCTCCAAAGAGTATATAAATGTATAGTATTCTATTTCAAGAAAAAGTTGAAATCTTCTCCCTCCTTAAATTTCATTCCTTTCTTTGAACTCACGAACATGTCACCACATCTTGCTCCGTTTTCATCGCTTTCTTTTCTTTAAAAAATCCAATTTTAAAATCACTAAATACATTCTTAGATCCCAAAAAATGACAAATCAAACAAGCATGAAAAACCCCTCACTTTAGTTTTTTCTTCTTCACTTTCTATCAAAAGACTCAATTTTTTACCCTTATAATCTAAATCTTTTTGCATATCTAGTTTGGTGATCCAATACCCTTTTGGCTTTTTTTTGTTTTTTCAATTTTTTCTTGTTCATTTTGTATCAAAGACTCAGTTTTTTTTTTGTTCACTTTGTATCAAGACTCATTTTTTATCCTTGTAATATGAATCTTTTTGCATATTTAGTTTGGTGATCCAATACCTTTTTGGTTTTTCTTTACTTTTTTCTTGTTCAGTTTGTATTAAAGACTCAATTTTTTTTGTTCACTTTGTATCAAGACTCATTTTTTATCCTTGTAATATGAATCTTTTTGCATATTTAGTTTGGTGATCCAATACCCTTTTGGTTTTTCTTTACTTTTTTCTTGTTCAGTTTCTATTAAAGACTCAATTTTTTTTGCTCACTTTGTATCAAGACTCATTTTTTATCCTTATAATATGAATCTTTTTGCATATTTAGTTTGGTGATTCAATACCCTTTTGGCTTTTTGTTTTTTCAATTTTTTTTCATCATAATATGAATCTTTTTGCATATCTTGTTTGGTGATTTAATACCATTTTGGTTTATGTTTCAAATTTTTCTTGTTCACTTTGTGTCAATACTCATTTTTTTTATCCTTATAATCTGAGTTTATTTGCATATGTTGTTTAAATCCAGTACCCTTTTGTCTTCTGGTTCATATTTATGCTTTCATGAGGCTATTTCTTCCTTACATTTTTATTTTTTTGTTTGACTTTCTATCAAGACTTAATTTTTATCCTAATGATCTGAATCTGTTTTTGCATAATCTTGTCTGATGTTCCAATACCTTTTTGGCTTTTGTTTCATCTTTATGCTTTGATGAGGCTATTTCGACGATGTACGAGGATTTCTGTCCTCTCTTTGCTTGCTATTTCAGTATTCACTCCTGTTTTCTTGCTTTCATTTAGGCTCAAAAACCTTAACTCTGATGGTATGTTTTTTACTTCTTATTGTTGCTTTTGGATTTTCGGGGTCTTAATTTAATCTGACTAGTGTTTGTATTCAATTTGTTTGCAGCATCTAGAGACTTTGTTGAAGACTTATCGATTCTTGTAAGTTTTAGGCTTGTTTAGTTCAATATGTTTTATTCTATTGCTACTTGTGATTTGTTGACTAATGTTGTTGTTCCTGTTCATTCAAGCAACTTATAAAGAAAGAAAGAACATAAGCTTTTGTATAGTTTAAGTTTATTATGCATCTTTGGCACCACATCATTGAAAGAAGAAAAAAAAGGCTTTTGTATAGTTAAGTTTATTCATTTATCTTTGGCACCATATATTGGAAACATCAAGGTGAAATAGTTAACTTTTGTTTTCTTATGTTGCTCGGACTCTTCAAAATTGTCACAAGGTGCATGTAGAATCTTCTAAAAGTAGTGCATTTTTGGAGAATCTAACACGTGTGGCAATAATTTTGGAGAGTCTGAACAACATATGTTTCCCTCATTTCCCTGCTCCTGTGAAAAGAAAACAAAAAAGGAGGGATCTCTATTTCTTCAATTATTCTTAACCCAAACACTGTTTTTTTCTTCTTCTTTTTGCATAATTGTCTTATTAGTGTTATCATACTAAACAAAGAGAAACAAGTATCTGACTGTCATTTTTATTTTTGGGGGTTTCGGATTCTTGTCTTCAGAAGCATAGAATAGATGCTCAGGCGAATAGTGCAGTTCAACAGGTGATATAAAATTTTGGATAAGCCTGCTTACTTCGTGAAAAGTCATACGTGATCGTGACCTATGGTTGTTAATGTTAGTTTGTTGTTTCTTTAGGAAGAAGTTGAAGGCCTTAAAGGACCACACCTGGTTGTCTATAGAGATGGAGATCATGGCTCTTTAGTCAGCTTGGATGATAATGATAGGCGTCACAAAGCAGAGAACGTTAACTTATTGCAAAGCAATGGTATTATACTGCTTTATGCAGATTGTAGGCATTTGGACCAACATTTGGTTGAAACTTGAAAAAAAGGATCCTTGATGTTGAAGTTTGAAAATGATGTTGTGTTTGACATGTATTTCATTTGAAAAAGAAGTTGAAGTTTTGTGAGTGGAAAAAAAATTTCACAACTGAAAAAGAGGTCAAAAACCAGTTTTTCATACTTGAAAACTCATCTTCAGAAAGTTACCAAAAAAATGTTCCAATGTATAACCAAACAATGTTTAAAAATTATTTTGGAGAAAATCTCTATGTCCAAACGGTTCCTAAATGCTCTTTACCTCTTCTTTCCTTCACTGCTGTCAAGTTGTAATACGAGTGCAGCATTTAATTCTTCTCTCAAATACAGGGACCACATATGGTGGACAAGAAAATAATCAACAAAATCTGTCTGAGCAAAAAGTGTCCCCATCTAGAGAAAAGGTATTATTCTGTATAGTGTGTCGTCATAGCTGAAGATAGAGGAGGTTATAATTTCTTATCTAGTGAGATTGTTTAATTTTGATCGCTTAGTACTATACAAGAGAGGCATTCGTGTTGGTTGTCTCCATAATTTGTGACTACATTCGTGTTGGTTGTCTCCATAATTTGTGACTAAGGGACTTACTGTAACTTCTGTTTGGCTGCATAGAATGGATGAAATTCAAATTTAGTAGCATGTCCTGTTGGCAAATTTTGGAGTTAGTTAGACATATGGTATTCTCCGTTTTCTTCTATTTAAATTCTCAAGTTGTTGCTTTGATTGTGGTGATCATCTTGTTGATGTGTGGTGACGAAAATAAGAAATGTTCGCATATTTGCCATTTCTCGATCTAGAATGAGTTTTCTAACCTCAGTTCTAGTTGCAATGTCAACATTTGAATGTACAATTTAGGGGCTTCAACTCAAGTTCATGATAATATCAAGGATGCCATGTCCACTTATCACATTTTCAACATGGTTGTCTGTAGCAAGTTGCAAAAAGTTAAAATGTTAGATTTGGTATTCCAGTCCCCGGATCTAAAGTACTTGTTTGATCCTTTCTTTCCTGATAGATATCTTCATCTGTGTACATTTCACTTTGTCAAGTGCAACTAGAAAGTCATTTTCGTTATATTGTTCATAGCAAGTACATGCTTATTTTGAGTTTGCGGTCTGCTGATTTCGGCTAGGGTTGTCGCAGGAGAAGTCCAGACCAGAAGGGGTTCAACACAGTCGGAGCATACAGTCACATCCGCGGAGGCCATTAGATGAGAAGGTAAAAGAGATGAAAGATAAGGTGATAAGGGCCAAAGCATACTTGAGTTTTGCACCACCAGATAGCAACTCTCATTTTGTGAAAGAGATAAAGCTACGAATTAAAGAGCTAGAACGAGCTATGGGTGATGTTACTAAAGATTCTGGTTTGTCAAGGAGGTGAGGTCATTTTTGTTTACCCCATCTCAGCTCACACACACAACAATACACCTAACAGGCTATCACATGCTTCTTCATTTGTTAAATATAAAATTTAATCTGTGCAATTTTGCAGAACCTGGCTCATCTGATGTGTCAATTGCTACTCAGAAGCATAAAATCTGTTTCTGCTTAGTACTGGATTTTGTCATGTTATGATCTGTTCTCTATGTTGCTCGGACTCTTCAAAAATGTAGATAGGTGTGTATTGGATCCTCCAAAAGTAGGGCATTTTTGGAGGATAAGACATGGGGCGGCAACATTTCTGTAGAGTCCGAGCAACACTCTCTACTTATTGAGACTTCCCTACTCTGAGACAAATTATATTTAATTAGAGTAGAACTGGCTTGTGCTACTGTCTTTGAAGAGACAAGAATATGTACTCGATATTGACTTGAGGATATTCAAAACAAATTGGTTTGTCTTACTGATAATTGTTTAAAATATGTTGTATGTATAATCTAAGAGCAGCTAGCTTTCCAGGGCCACACAAAAGATGAAAGCCATGGATGGGACCCTGCTGAAAGCAAGCAGAATATACCCTGATTGCTCAGCTATGGTGAATACACTACGTGCCATGACGTATAATGCTGAAGAACAGCTTCGATCACAAAGGGATCAAACATCCTTCCTCGTACAGCTCGCTGCAAGAACTACACCAAAAGGCCTTCATTGCCTTTCCATGCGGTTGACCACAGAATATTTTGATCTGCAGCCTGAGGAGCGGGAGTTTCCTAACAAACACAAACTGCAGGATCCCGATCTCCATCACTTTGCTGTTTTCTCAGACAATGTTTTGTCATGTTCTGTGGTTGTCAATTCAACTGTTTCAACCGCTAAGGTATGCGATCTGTGTGTTTTCTCATTTGGGATCACCTTTCTTTCTTAAATCTGTATTCCTCCATGTGCTTTACGTCCTTAATGCTACGTTCATACACCAAGGGTTCAAGAAGCAACTAAATCTAGGTGGTTCTGAAGAAGATACTGATCAAATCCCTTAACCGAGAGATCGGTTCTGATTTCTGCCATCTTGAAACTTGATAAGCAGTGGAATGTTGAAGACTAAGCATACTGAGTATTTGATTTTATGATATATCCAACATTAATTTTAGGACAATTGGACAAAATGGATGGCCTGCAGAGGAAAAACACTCGTTTTTCTTGTTTAGTTGACAATATTCATCTTCATTTTCTTAACGGAGCTGTAGGAAAGAATCTTTGGCCTGATTTTGAAAGTGACAAATTCTTGTTCATGTACATAGATATTACTAACTTACTATTAGGAAATAAGTTGATATTACTTGGGCGTCCTCAAATCTGCAAATACATTTTTAAGACTATTTGCCAGTAATACTTTAGTTTCATCAGCTTATATGCAATAGGGATAAGGTAAGCAGAGAAAGTTTGACTGGTTTTCTGGTACATGTATAGCAAATAGTAACTGGTAATTTGAAATTTTGGATTTGAAAACTAAATCATCACAAATATGTCTTAATTGAAGGTAAATGTTTATGTACTTGGCAGGATCCAGAGAAAATTGTCTTTCATATAGTGACTGATTCTCTCAACCTGCCAGCCATGTCAATGTGGTTCTTGATGAATCCTCCTGGCAAAGCTACCATTCAAATCCAGAGCATAGACAGTTTTGAATGGTTATTGATCAAATACAATGAGGATCAGCAGAAGCAAAAAGGCCTTGATCCAAGATATGCTTCTGCGCTGAACCACTTACGATTTTATCTTCCTGATATTTTTCCTTCTGTGAACAAGATTGTGTTCCTCGACCATGATGTGGTT
This sequence comes from Solanum etuberosum, assembly GCA_029582245.1. NCBI lineage: Eukaryota > Viridiplantae > Streptophyta > Magnoliopsida > Solanales > Solanaceae > Solanum > Solanum etuberosum. The sequence goes on from JAJONR010003750.1 coordinate 5,449, forward strand.
GTGCGAAAAGATCTAACCAGACTTTGGCACATCAACATTAAGGGCAAAGTGAATGGTGCAGTGGAGACTTGTGTGGAAGGTGAGCCTTCATTCCACCGAATGGATATGTTCATCAATTTCACAGACCCCTTGGTGGCAACAAGGTTCGATGCAAACACATGCACTTGGGCATATGGGATGAATGTATTTGATCTGCAGGAGTGGAGGAAGCGAAACTTAACTGCTCTCTATCACAAGTACTTGGAGCTGGTATAAGTTATATTCCGTTTGCAAATATTGCTTGTTGAAATCGTTAATGACAATCATGAGTTTGAGTTGTTCTATGAGTTTGATTGACACTAGGTGATATTATTCTTCCTATCAGCTTGAATCTTGGTAACCAGAGTTTTCGGTATCTATGCTGGTGAGAGGTAACAGGTACCTAATGAAAGTAGTGGAGGTGCGAACAAGTTGACTAGACACCACCGTCATAAAAAAAGAAAAGAAGAAGAGATTGATTCTATATTAGATAGAATAGCCAACCATGTCATGGGGTTAATCCATTAGACACTTATAGTTGTTTTATTATACTCTTCTCCTTTTATCTTCATTGCTAGAAACATTCAGTGTATGTGATTTTCGTTGATGCAGGGAAGTAAGAGACGATTACTGAAAGCTGGTAGTTTACCACTTGGTTGGATGACATTTTACAAACACACTCATGCTCTGGACAGGACATGGCATCTACTCGGGTTGGGGTATGACTCGGGTGTCACACGAGCACAAATCGAGCAGGCAGCTGTGATTCATTATGATGGAGTTATGAAACCATGGTCAGACCTTGGTATCCAAAAGTACAAGTCCTATTGGAACAAACATGTTAGCTATGAACATCCATATTTGCAACAATGCAATTTACATGAGTAGCAATTTGATCCAGGAGGTGTAAGCACCACTTATGTATGTTCAAACTATGAAACAACAACCTCTTGTACAAATGCAACGTCGGACCACATTACATAGGCTAGGTCTTTTCAGGATACGTACATAGCAGAAACTTAGTACATCGAGCTTCCCTTTTTGGTGTTGGAACCACTTACATTCTCACTTGATTCTTTCCATATTGATCCACTATACATATTCTTCATTGTAAAGTTCAAATTCTTGGGATGTCATTGTTACAAATTAGTGAATGAGATAAAGACCTACTGTTGTAAACTATATTATTATTTGTTATTTGCATCTTCCACGCTTTGAGAATTAATATTTTTTTAAAAATTGTAATTTACTAATTTAGTTGAATAAAATGCCAATTTCATATGACATCAAAGAGAAAAGAAGAAAGTAAGAACTATCCCGCCCCCTCATTGCCATCCCTAAGGAAGTGTAGGTCAATCTATTATCAATAGCTTCCAACAAGTTTGAGAAAGCACAATAGCTTCCAACAAGAATATTCTCTGCTATTGTATGCCGGAGAACTTCCACACCAAGAACATCAGCAATCATCTCTTCAGTTTCCTGATAAAACTAACATCTGTCAATCTTAGGTGATGGTGTTAATCTTTTTTAGATGAGTAGACTCACAAGTTAAGATCCATGACAACAATAATGGGAGTCTAATTTTAACGTAATTGGCAAAAGATTAACGCACTAGTAGTATACTATTGTTCTTACTTCTTATTAAGAAGTGGAAAAAATAAGAACAATAGTATACTATTAGCTTGCAGGGGAATTGGGAACAATGGATTACTATTGTTGTGAACTTTAGTAGATAAAGATTACAGAGCCTTTCTAGCAAGCTCCTGTATCATGTTTTGCAAAGTAAATATAATATATTATGAAACATATTATGTTACTGTTAAGTTTTATTATATTTCTTTATTTCCGTCTCAATACTTAAAAATAACTCGTGCCTTGTACAGACATCTTTTATCTAAATTTGGGCCTTACGTCCGAAACACTCTTATTTACCACTTTTATAGGAAAACTACGTAATAAGATATACTTCACCACCATATACACTTTTAAAATATTAAGTATCTTATTATTAATTAAGAGTTTCCTAACAATATATGAGAGAGAGAATATAATTTGAGTTGGACTTGGATTTGATTTTAATGGACTTTGAGATTTGGGTCTTACATCCGAAACACTCTTATTTACCACTAGTGATTTTATAGGAAAACTAGGCAATAAGATATACTTCACTATCATATACACTTTTAAAATATTAAGTGCCTTATCATTAATTAAGAGTTTTCTACGATATATTGAAGAAAATACAATTAGATATATGTATTTTTGTTAAGAGATACACAAAAATAGGGAGAGAGACAACCAATAATATTGAGGAGCTAGATGTCACGCCCGAAACTCAAGGAGTGCAATTGACACCTAATGCCACAACTTAGGTCTGAGCCGACCATGCTAAACCACTTGTTAATGACGTATGGCAGCCACACACAATCAAGAAAATAAACATCTATGGCTTTCATCTTTTTTGTGGCCATGGAGGCTGGAAAACTGGCTGCTCTTAGATTATACATACAACATATTCACTATTCAAAAACAACATTCAATTGCCTATTTTGAACAATTATCAGTAAGACAAACCAATTCATTTCGAATATCCTCAAGTCAATATCGAGTACATATTCTTGTCTCTTCAAAGTACGTAATTATTAATTCTACTATTTTTAACTATTTTAAATTCAAAGTCCTGTTGTATATCCATTTGATTATTCATCAACTAGTATTAGTTTTCAACGTTTTTATATGTAAAAACAATCTAGCAACAAAGCAAAGTTAATCAATTTAGAAAAGAAACACAACATCATAATCAAACTAATTAAAGTTCACATTTTAATATAATAAAAAAAAGTATTTCACTAACATGGGTTGTGGTGCACTGGCATTGGGAGTGCTTCACCCTTAACCAGAGGTCTTGGGTTCGAGCCCTGGGTATGGAGAAAATCCTATTGAGAGCGCCACGTCCGAATGGGCCTTGTTGTAGTACGTGATCCAAATTTAGTTGGAGCTCTAATGTAGCTCCGAACACCGGGTGGGAAAGAGAAAAAAAGAAAGAAGGTATTTCTACTAAAAGAAAAAACAAGTGCAAGGATTTTAAGGAGATATTCACCAGGAGAGGCCCAAGCTTAAGGGCTAAGGTGAATAGATGAATTTAAAAGCCCATTGAAGGAAATTTGGTTTGGGCCAATGTACAAATTTCCCAATAAATTTGAAGTTTTTGCACAATTTTTTTTTATTTTGGGATGATCTTTAATTTTTGCTCTAAAATATACTAATATATATTTTTTCTTTTTTGTTGTTCATTTAGTGAAAATTTGTGGGCCAAAATAGTCTTATTTATGACTTAGTTTTGTTTGGCATAAGTTTAGAAAACTTTCGCCTCATTCGATAAAAGTTCGGTAAAAATTAAGTTATCTTACACAAGTTTGGTAGTATCTAATTTGCTCGGTAAAATTTAGAGAACTTTTGTCTTGTTCAGCCCAAGTTCTGTACAAATTAAATTATTTGGCATAAGTCGTATAATATCTAATTCACTCGACATAAGTTTAGAATTTTTGTCTCACTTGGCATAAGTTTCATATGAATGAGTTGTGACTCTTATGACATAAACTTGTGGGTTTTGAAATTAAACTTTTATTCGCATTACGCAAGTCCTGTAGGAACTATCTAATTTTTTTTTACAATATAACTTGTGAGTTTTGAACTGAATTTGTTCTCAATAAGCATAAGTTCTATAGGAATAAAGCATAATTTGTTATGCATTTTAAGACATAACTTGTGCTATATTATGATATAAAAATATAAACTATGCCGAACAAAAATTATTTGTTATTTTAATGTTAGAGATATTTTTTTACCACTTATTATTTTACTTAAAATGTTGAAGAACAAAAAATTTAAAATCATCAAATCGGTAAAGACTAGGTTGTTCTAATCGAAGTATTTTTTTTTGGTAATTAATGGGTTATTGGTTCAGCAATTTTGGTAACAAATTAAACTTTTTTTTTTATATTGGATTATCGATTCTAAAAGGTTTGAAGTTTTTTCTTAACGGGTTAACAGATAACCCGATAGTAAATTAATAAATTATATTTATATCATTAGATATATAAAGTCAAGGTTTAGTTTCATACTTTCATTTCTAGCTGTGTCAAACTCTCGGCTATTCTACAAGGTGTTAGTGTTCTCTTTAGAGCAAGATTCAATTTGTCAACACATATGCATGATTCATTTTGTTTGTCGTCTTGTTTATAAATATTTTTTAATGTATGAAATCTTAACGGTTAAATCAATAACCAAACCGATAACGACCAATACGTAGCCCAACCAAAATAGTGGGATTGACCCATGAAATCCCTAGCTGGGCTCAGCCCATAAAATAATGGGCATCTATTTTTGTATAAGCCCAACATCTCAACCCAAAGCAAGTCGGCCGAAGTCTTCTCCGACAACCAAGTTTGTTCTGAGAAAATACTTAATTGCTAGCTGTAGCTCGACGGACGGCGGTGAGCAGAACGGCCGGCGGTGACTCCATTTGCTGTAGAAAATCACAAAGTTCGTCTTTTGTTATCTCCGTTTCTGTATTTGCTTTTCTATTTTTTGGGAATTTCTGCTTGTGATCATAACTTGTTTGATGAAATGCCTATGATGTGTGAGTATTAGAGGACTTTCATTTTTACCTTGTTTTGTGATACCGTATCTGTTAGATTGAAGTGAAAAACTTGAAAATTGGAAGAACGATGATTGTTTGGATTTAGATGTGTAATTAAGGATTGTATGCGGAATGATTGTTATTGAATTCATAGGTATTACTTGTTTTTAGTTAAGGTCTATGTACACTCTACCCTCTCCAGACGCCACTTTGTTGTTGTTAATCCTATGTTTCAATTTATGTGAGGTGTTTGTGTGGGCACAAAGTTTATTTAAGAAATTGGAAACTTTTGGGGAAGACTAAAAAGGAAAAAAAAATGTGACATAAATTGGGATATAGGATCACAATTTGTATCCTTTGAGTGCATTCCACTCAATGCTGTAGATTTTACTGAGAGTTTTGAATCATTTGGAATGTTAAGGGAAAAGTGAGACCTTTTATTTCACTTTCGTCGGTCTAATTTCCATGTGAATGCTTTGTTCATCGAGATAAATTACTTTTCCTGTTATGGAAGAAAGTTGCTTCATTCAGTTACCATATTTTTGTCTAATGCAGAAGGTAAGTACCCGTTTCTTACTATTCATGAATTAATGTCGCTATACACACTTTTTGCCTCCAAAAAAGAAGGGAATTGAAGTTAAAGTAATCCCAGGTATTGTATGCAAAAAGAACTTTCATATGCCATAAATGCAGACTACAATTTTATCTTCCCAAATGTCATTCAGTTGGCTAGCATGTTAACTTGATTTTTCTGGTAATATGTTTTGATTACTAAGAGAAGAATTAAAGGAGCATTTGGACCAAGTACGGAACATAAAACAAGCTCTACTATTTAATTCATTCATGTCTTCTTTGAAGTACAGTCTGTCAATCTAAGATTTTCTTTCACTTTATGTAACAAAAATTATATGTTGGCCTCAATTGAAGAGGAAATGACCAAGTCTAATTCTGCTAAGAGGGTGCCTCTATCTTGTCATAAAGTTCTGAGATTTTCTGATGTGAGCCTTTCACTTTAGATGCCAAGAATTTGTATCCTAGTCTCAGTAGTTTAAAAGAAAGAAAGAATTTGTATCTTTTAGTCTCAGTAGAAGAGGAGTATGATTGCTCAGTTTCTCCTTTTCTTGGATTTTTTCTTTTCTTTTAAATCTTTCAAATCTAATGCTTCGAAGAATGATTCTTGTGGAATTGAATTTTCTTGTAAAAGTTGTTGTTCATTCAACTTAATAGCTTTTCTGCCGATGCCATGTTACAGTGTAACTGCTGTCAAGTTTCAAGTTGGTTAACATTGTCTTACTTTGCGCGGTATCTGCACTTTGCAGGACACCTTTATCGATTGTAATCTGATGAGAAAAATATGATTAGAGGCCTCCTTTACCTTACCTTGTTTTCGGTGATACACATGAGCTACGTTTAAGAAAATATAGCAATTCTTGATGGTCCCTCTGGTTTAAGTGGAGAACTAGAAATTAGAATGATGTGGATTACCCTTGCCAATGAAATAAACTTTTTATATGATTTTGGTTGTTCAAGGGATAGGGGAGCTATGAGGAGGATGTGGAGCAAAGCTTTTTCGGTTTCTCTGAATGTGCTTCTATGAAAAGAAATTCCATATGAGGGAAATTCAGTGACTTAGTAGCATTACAGAGCGTTGCAAATAGCAAACAAGTGAGAAATATCATGGATGTCTTTCCTCTTTCATCTTCTTCTTTTTTCCTTTTCTGATTTGGTTCTTCATAGTTTGTATAAAACATATGAGTAGATTTGATTGTGCTGCTTTCATGCCTGATTCGAAGTTCCAAATGATGTTATTTGCATGTTTAACCAATTGTTCATAATGCTTTTGTATCAGCAAGTAAACTTTGATTTGGCACAATTTGTTTCTATTGTGAACTGACTGGATACATTCAGTCACTGAAACTTGTGAATTTTTCCTACTTTTGCTTTTAATTTTCAGATTGCATAATATCTCTTGTAATTTCTTCTCAGATCCAAGCAAGATTAGAAATAGCATCAGCTGCCTTTTGTTTTCCGTTGCTCAATCAAGGGAGTGTTATATCTACTACTAGTCTTGGTCCTTCATTCACTTGAAATGTCTTTGCGTAGACCTCCACTTCCTCGACTTCTGCTGAACAATGTCTCGTGTATGAGAAATGCTCAACAAATTTTGCGCCACGTAAATGTTTCCCTCCATGATGGTGGTGCACTTGTACTAACAGGCACCAATGGCTCTGGTAAATCCACATTCTTGCGCATGTTGGCTGGTTTCTCAAAACCATCAGCTGGTGAGATACTCTGGAATGGCCATGACATTACTGATTCAGGTGTTTTTCAACAATACAAACTTCAACTCAATTGGCTGTCTCTTAAGGACGCCATCAAAGAGAAGTTCACAGTCCTTGACAATGTTCAATGGTTTGAAGTTCTTGAAGGCAAGCAAGGAAGGTCTCTGCCAGCTTTGGAGCTTATGGGGCTTGGAAGATTAGTAAACGATAAATCACGGATGCTTTCTATGGGTCAAAGGAAAAGGGTACAGCTCGCCAGATTGTTAGCAATTGATCGACCTATTTGGTTGCTCGATGAACCTTCAGTAGCATTGGATGACGATGGTGTGAAATTGCTCGAGTATATTATTGCAGAGCACAGGAAAAAGGGTGGTATTGTCATTGTCGCCACCCATCTGCCTATTCAGATTGAGGATGCAATGTTTTTAAGGTTGCCACCAAGGTTCCCAAGAAGGATGACTTTAGTAGACATGCTCGACAGAGGCGGCCTCGACTGATCTTTAAGAAGATAAAAGTCCAATCTAAAGAAAGCTCTCCAATGAATTTAAAAGGGAGCACATGATGTTAAAGAAACAGCAAAAGTATGTATGTGCCAAGTTTTCTTGTAGTGGAATCAAAGTTTCCACTTTTCTTTCATTCTTGATGATTGCAAGAATTTCTCTATCTTTACTTTGTTAGTTCCTCCTCATTTTGCACTTCAGTTTGCCGCTAGAATGTGCTGAGAACACATCACCTCAGGCTTTGGTCTAATGGTAAGAGCCGCAACATTGGATGTGTGGATTAGACGTACATCACGAGTTTGAATTTGTTGCAGACAAAAGCTTGGAATTTAAGCAGCAAAGGATAGAGGGGTAAGTCCATTATCCATCGAGTTTCGACCCGTGCCAGTTGGCACTCGGGGATTTCTTGTTTTTCTGTAAAAGAAATTTGTAGATAACACCTTGCATCAGATTATCAGATGTAGTGTTTCTCTTATACAACATCCCAAATAGCTTAATTGTTTGTATGCTAGTTTGAAGCCTTTCACACATTCAGTACTTATTTGGCTTTTGTAACAACTTTGGACATTACACAACATAATTTCAGCTTTGTTTCGTCGGCAAACTGGGTACGGATTGGATTAATATTTTTTTTTGTGAAAGTTCGATTTTCGATCTTGTAATCTCCTCCTCCCTGTTTCACTTCCTATCCACATTTTTTTATATATAAAACTTAAAAGTATTTATTCTTGATTCAATTATCGAACACGCGTGATAGCGACCTACATAGTCTAATTCGTGATTGCAACATTGCAATTACGAAACAAGAACATGTTAGCGAGCTTACTCAACACAACTTCAAAATTTAGGAATATATGAGGAGAAAGAAAGAAATTCAGGTTATGAATTAATAATCGGGAATTCATGTTTATTTATTTATATATGGAGAAGTTCGATCAACATATATGTATTGGATAATTTAATTCATATTCGATTAAAAAATGGATCAATAATACACTACTCCGTGACTTTTTATATAGCTCCATCTAGTTAACGATTAGTTTTATGAGCATTTTAATGCCAGAAAATAAAGTTGATGGCATTTTTGGTTCAAATAAATAGAGATAATAGTAGTATTTTTTTTTTTAGCCAAATTCAATAGATTAACTATTTTTAAGTAAAAAACAAATCTTTTTCCATTTTAGAAATATCACGTGGTTACCATGTGCTTACACAAATTCTACAAGATCTCTGAGTGGTTCAAAATTTTATTTCAAAAACACAAGTTTTCTGAGATTTTAGTTTATAATCTGCAAAAAGAAAAAAACTGAATCTTGGGAGTTTATTGAAAAATGATGAAGAAATCATGGGTTTGTACTTTAATTACTCAATTTTCTCTATGTTTATCTCTTTTTCTTGTTCTCAACTTGTGTCAAAATCAGAAGCCAATGATAAGGAATGGAAATGTGAATAATCTTCCTATAGATATATATTTTATAAGTGTTACAGTGGGTATTAGGACTATTGAAGAACAGACCCTTCTTCTCGAACAGGTCAGTTTTTCAACCAATCTTGAAAAAAGAGAGTTTTTTTTTGGTTATTTGTGTAAAGGAATGATTTTTATTTGAATATTCCTTGTTGGGGCATGGAATCTTGAACTGTATTTTGGTTTGGTGAAGATTGGTAGTGTTAGTTCAGTCTGTAGTAGAAGAATGTCAATAATCAATCTTGAAAAAAAGAATGTTTTCTTTGGTTATTTGTGTACAGGAATGATTTTTATTTGAGTGTTCCTAGTTGGGGCATGGAATCTTGAACTGCATTTTGGTTTGGTGAAGATTGTCAGTGTTAGTTCAGTCTGTAGTTGAAGAATGTACACTAAACAATCAATCTTGAAAAAAAATAATCTATTGTTATTTGTGTAAAGGAATGTTTTTTATTTGAATCTATGTTGTTGGGATATGTGTTTTGAGCTGAATTTTGGTTTGGTGAAGATTGTAAATTAGTTCAGTCTTTAGTAGAAGAATTATGCAACTCTGAATTTCTTTTCTTTTGGCATTAGTTAGTTGGATTTGCTACACTTGAGCCGAGGGTCTTTCGAAAATAGTCTCTCTTTCTCCACGAGGTAGTGGTAAGGTTTGCGTACACTCTACCCTCCCCAGACCCCACTTGTGGAATTCCACTGGGTATGTTGTTGTTGTTAGCATTAGTTGGTTGAGGAAAAGTAATCAGTTTCAGTATATAGTTTGGAGGTGTAATCATCCAAGATTGGATAAGATTTAAAAATGATTAAAACATTTGGTAGAAGGTGCAAGTAGCACATGTTGATAAAATGAGAGATAGTCGCTTGAAATGGTTTAGCCATGTTATGCATCTACCTCCTATGTGTGGGTCAGTAGGTGTGAAATTATGGCGAGGGAAGGTGTTAAAAAGAGACGAGTTAGAGATAAAGTCACATGGAAGAAAGTAGTACGGAAAGTCCTACAGTCTCTTGGCATCCATGTAAAAAATATGAGAAAATGGAAGAAAAAGATCTATAAAGCATTACCAAATAACTGGATATATGTTTTGGGCATGTTAGTACTTTTCCTTTAGCTCCCATGTTTTTAGGAGTCTTTCCAAATCTTTGTATTGTTCTGGTAATTGGTTTTGTAAAAACTTGAAATTTAATAAATTCATGTTCTGATAAAGACGTCCTTCATTTCTTTTGTTCTGATGTTCAAATGAAATTGTTACCCGTGATGAAATTCATCTCCTTTGTATCATGTTCATTTTTGGCTGATTCAGTTTTGGTGGAATCTGATATTGAATGAAGGTGGAGAAGGTAGCAAAAAAGTTCAATGCAAGATTCGTTATCAACATAAGCGAACTTGGGGAAGATGATCCTCTTATGCAAAATGTAAGCCCTCCAGTGACTTTTATAAGTGCATAATCAGTGGTTTTATGTATTTGAGTGCAATGATGCTAGTGTAGGATGTAACACGTAGCTACTTAATGAATTGTGTTCAAATTAAATAATTTACTAAGTTTTCTTGGTCACCTACTCACCAATCAATGTTTGGTTTTGATTCATATTTTCAAGATACCAATAGTTCTAAAGACATCTCGTTTTTTGTGTTCTACTGATTACATCTTGTTGCGAAAATTGGGTACTGATTGTATCACTCCGGCTTCACACGAGTTGTTTAAACCATGCAATTTAGACATTATGTAGCACATTAACTTGTCAACTTCTCTTCTTGTGCAAAAGATGTTTGGCTTGTGAACTTGCTACTCTTTCAAGTGGCAAGCTCCATGTAGTATTTACTACAAAAATATGTTCACTACTTTGTCTGATTAAAAGGAACCAATCTTAAATTTCCAATGAGGATTCGACGAAACGATAAATCTTACATATCTTACGGTCCCTTCCTTGGCAGGCTACTTGGCATTTTCCTTCCGTGAAGATCCCATGGTATGCTCCTCGATGAATAAGCAGTTTGTTCCTCTTGGACTAACTTTTTTACTTTTAGATCTCGGTTTCATCATTTGAAATGATTTGTCTTTGCGGTTTCCCTTCAGCCATCCTCAACTTGTAGGTACTCTACTCGAGCTCTCAAAGGACAAGGGGTGAATCACTACCTTAAACAATTCAAATTTGCCCATGGAAGCTTAGATATTATAGTTGTGGATACAGGATTATATGAGGTAAACATTTCTTTCTTTTATCTGATTAAATTGGCCTTTTACGCACATTACCAAGATGGTGTCACTTCAGCTTTCTGCTCACTTGATTGTCGCCTATCGTCTGTGTAAGATAAATGTTGTATTTTTCTATATAATGTTTTACCTATCCCACTTCTGATAAGTCTGTAGCTTATGTGTGTTGGCTAAATCTCTGGAAGTTCAGAAAATTTATTCCAAAGACCCTTTGTTACATCAAATATGATGGCATGTCATCTGAAAGATAGTTACTTTTAGCTTCTTTGCCTCTTATCTATCTTCTACCCGATCAGTGTAAGGTTATTATATAATACCTTTTACAGAACTTGGAGGTTCAACACCAGAAGATCCGATAAATTGTCGAATTTTAGCTTGTGTTAGATTGACAGTCTTTTAAATAATTCGGGATAAAAGCAGGAGTTGTCCTCCTATGCCAATTATGGCAGTTGGCAAGGTTCTTTATGCACTTTCACTTGTCATCTTTACGTTATTTGTCTTTTATATTTGCACTTGGCATAGTACATATGGCCAAGAACACCTTCATGTTTAATTCTCAGAAGAATGTAGACATTTATAAACAGCTATACTTGGATGAGTGTGTGATGGCATATGATCTATTATATCTTAGCTGTCTCTTTGATAGGATTCTGTTTTCAGACTTTCCACCAGCTGATTACATATCGTGCTTTGTTTCTTTCTTTTGATATTGTAAGTTGGTTTGTGAAAAAAAGAATGGATCTTCATGAAAACAGTTCGTATCATTCTGCCTATATTTGACAAAGACTTACGATTCTATAAATGAGTTTCGATTATAGATGTAACTCTCCCATATCATCCTTAATCTCAACCGGTCCTAGAGAAACAGTCCCCTTCTTTTTCCTTCTTCCCAGATAGGGATATCATTCTCATTCTTATTTCGACGTTTAACTTTGTTCTTCTTGTTTCTAGGTTGCTTCAAATGGTGCTGGAGATAGGCAGTCACAATGGCTGATAGACACACTTGAAAACAGTGAAAGCAAATGGTACCTTCAGATTGCAATATTTTACTCCAAAGAGAAAATATGTGACAAAAGTGATATCGTGTGACTAAAGTGGTAGTGTAAATGCAGGTGCATTGCTGTCGGATTTCATCCATTGGTAGCTTGCGAAGAAGATACTCCTCAAACGAAACTAAAACACGAATTCCAGTCTTTACATGGCGTATTTCTGAAGTACGGGGTGGTAAATTCAAAATCTTAATGCTACATCTCCATTTCTTCAGCAACTTTTGAGAGCAAGGGACCTGAGGAATACCTTAACACCAGATACCATTTTTATCTGCAAAACCAGCTTTCTATATCTAAAATTTGATAATTTATAGCCCTCAAGGCTTTGGTGTAGTGGTAGAGCGCAGCACGTGATGTGTGGGTTAGGCGCACGTCACGGGTTCAAATGTTGTTGTAGACAAAAAACTTGATACATAAGTGGATTAGGATAGACGGATAGGACCATTATCCACCAAGTTTCAAACCGTGTGCTGTTGGTCCTAGAAAATTTTCTCGAGTATGAAAACGAAGATTTTTTACTGACCTATGTTATTTTTGTTTTGCTTTTTCCTGTTTAGGATGCATATATAAGCGGTCCTACTTGTGCTGGCAATGTTGAGGAAAGACATATTGCAAAATCCAAAACTAGTATTGCCAGATATAAAGGACCTTTGCTGACTAAAGTGAATCAGAACTTCCCTTACTCTATGTAAGTAGTTTTCTTGAACATCAGTCAACTTTCAAGATTCAAGCGATGTTGCTCGGAACCTCCAAAAATGCTGCTCCACCCGTGTTGGATCCTCCAAAAATGAATTACAATTAGAGGATCCAACACACACCCAAGAACATTTTTGAAGGATCTGAACAACATAGGACTCAAGTGAACACGTTCCGACTGTCATTTTTTTTTTTTCTAGGGAAAAAGTAAATGGATTCCTACTTCACAAAGTCAGTGCTCTAGAGATTGTGAGTTTTATTAAATCTTGTTTAATACTATTATACACGAGCCTCTTATATTATGTTCTTGATGTTTTAACAATTATTATTTCTAACAGGTTTCCTATTTAGTCACCTTGGAAGGTGATGTTGTGCAGAAATTTTTTCTCCATCAAAGAGGCAAAGATGTTATGTAGATATTCCTAAAGCTTCAAACATCATTTAGGGGGAGCCATTTTCTTTCGATCGACTTTTTTCGTTCTAGTTATCGTCGTGGAAAAGAATGAAGAAGATAATAGATTTGATCAAATATTGGTGATGAATTGCCGTTCTCGTCTTTTTCTCTTTTTTATTTGTTGAGTAAGGGAAAAAAGAGAGGATGAATTACAAGAAAAGTAGATTCAACATTCATGCTCAAGTTCGAATTAACAGATTCAACATTCGGGCTCAAGTTGAAATTAGATCTTTTGCAAGATAACGATGTTTATTTTGAATATAACTGGATCCTTTTCAAATTTTCTTGAGATGTTAAAGCAAGCAGGATTGCTTGAGATTATAAGTTTTATGCACGGATGATAAAATTTATTTATTTATTTTTAAATATCACTAGGTTACTATACAAATATTAATTGGTAACCTTAAAACTATACATTAACGGATAATATAAGAAAATGTTAATACCATTAACTTAAATTCTTTGTACATATACTTCTCCAAATACATTAATAAATAACTTTATCGTACTTTTTACCGTTTCACATATCTAAGTGATAACTAAGATATTATCTAATACAAGCTAAGCATCTCGAAGAAGGGTAAAGATCGAAAGTTGTCGAAATTAGTATATAGAAAAATACCAAAATAAATATGACCAACTTGTTATTGAGCGAGCAAGACAATACAGTCAGCTAATGACCGATTAATCTTATTCAAAACATATTCTTTGTTGTTAGTATAGGTCGTAAACAACACATAGTCGTTCACTTTTTCGAAAAAGGAGTAATAGTAGAGCGAATGTGTTATCCTATATTACCGCAAATTTTATTGTACCTTGATTAAGTTCTTCACAAAAATAAATTTGGGCAAATCATACTAAAAGAAATATCATTGTTGCTATTTATTATATTTATAGTTATATATATATAAATAAAAATTGAATTTTTTTTTTCTACCACGTTTTCAAAGTACATTCAACTACACTAAATTGTGATTTTAGAAGGAAAAAATTTAGATTTTAATATTAAAAGTTTAAGAAGTTGATGTTCATATTTTTCACTAAAATATAAATTAAATTGTATCATTCTCTACTTATTTAGACCAAAATACCCTTCCATTTCGACACACACGAGGCTAAACAATCGCAAAAACAAACCGTAAATAAGTATTCACACGAGGGCAAAATTAGAAACATTGCTGCTTTTAAGATACTGAACTTCCATTGATGAACAAGAAGCAGAAAGCTTAAGCTCAGAAAGAAGAGAAGAATATTGCAGAGAAGATGAATTTTTCTAAGGGTGGTTTACCTTTCTCTGCAACTCCAATGAAAAAAATGGAAACAAAATTCAAACAACCCTTGAAGTTATTGACTAAAATGGTCCTTAATGTATGTAGTTGAGCTAAATTCATCTCACAAAGAAGAGATAGAGAGAATTTTGAGGCTGTAATTTGATACTTGCAAGAGAAACTAAGAGACCCATATCTTGGCGGGGTAACCCGGAACGCAACCCGAGGTTAGCAGCCATGGTGATTGTCTTTATTTCTCTTGTTTTTATCAACAGATCTGAGCTTCAATTTTACTCTTGTAGCTTGTATTCTATTGTTATTCTAAAAGGGTGTGTTTGGTATGAAGAAAAATGTGATCTTTTTGTGATGAATTTCATCAGTTTATACTAAGGGCCTGTTTGGACATGCGATATGGAATCATGAGGTTTATAGAGAGAGTGGATTTTTTTTGTTAAGGGTGGTTGCTCCTCTCTATTGTGCCCATGATTTTCTTTCATAGCAATTAAAGCAACAGCCCTTGTTAATGAAATACTCAAACAAACAGTAGTTCAGTGTGTGTATCTGTGTTGCTTTTTCGCCCTTTCGGTGTAATTGTGCAAAATAGGCTGTGATCATGACAATGTTTAACTTTCTGTGCTAACGAAATTGGGCATTGAAGATAGTCCAACCCCGTATCTTGGCTGGGCAAATCCCAGGATGGCCTGCAACTGAGGCTCAGTCTTTTGCATGCAACTGGTGTTTTGCAGCCATGGCGGGGTTGCCTTCTCTTTCTCCAAGAAAAAATATATTATCTGAGCTTCAAATTTCTGAAAATTGAACTGGGGAACTCATGTGCTTACATTTAAGTTTGCTCCAAGTAGAATGATGTATAGTTGCACACTGGTCATTTGCACTTTTGTCCTTATTTTGTTCCTAGTTTATATTTGCATATCATAATAGCCCACTAGTTTTGCACTTACATGAGTTCATATCATAATATCCCACAAGTGGGGCATAAGTTCGGTTACTAAAGGGAAAACATGCAATTTCATGTTGTACACTTTCACAAAGATGGGTACTTTATCTACTTCTTAGATCTAAGCCTATGAAATCAGGGAGAGTTTAGCGGAAGAGACCCCAATAAGTCTGCATTTAAACCAAAAGCACTTTGCTTTTTCAGTGAATGCTGTCGATAGATAGATATATATAGAGAGAATATGATGCTATGATGATAGTCTCTTCCCTTTTTCTTTTGAGCAACTCAATAGGGCATGAGACTAAAGGGGCTGTATCTTGGCGGGGCAATCCGAATGGCTATGATTTTGTGTCATGCCAACGGTGTTTGCAGCCATGTTGTCGCCTTCACTCTCTTGTCTTATCAACAGATCTGATCCTCAACCTTACTCTTAGGGTGTCTTTGGTATGATGGGAAACATTTTTCATGATGAAATCAGCACTTGGTTACCATTGTATCCCTATGAGGAGAGAAAAGTTGCGAAATTTTCAGGTGACAGCCAAGAATCCTAAAAGAAGTCAACCAGAAAATGAAATGAGGTTAATAGAGAGAAGGGATTTCTTCTAAGGGTGGTTGCCCCTCTCTGTTGTGCCAATGATTTTCTGTGGCTACTAAACCAATAGCCCTTCTTCATGCAATATTCAGAAGCAGAATATGATCCATATATGATAATAATAGCACTTTCTGGGTTCACAAAATGAGACATTGAAGACAATCCGGCCTGTACAGTGGCCTGGCAAATCCAGGATGCCAGCAACTGAGGCTCTTTCTTTTGCATGCAACCAGTGATTTTGCGGCCATGGCGTGGTGACATTCTCTTTAAGGGATCGTTTGGTTGTTGGTTAGGAAAGGAGTTGTTCATGTTAGGAGGTTTTTTTTTGAAGGGTTGTTTCCCCTATCTGCAACTCCAGTGATTTCTCATATGAAAAGAGAATGAAAAAAAATAATCAAACAACCCTTTAAATCACAGGGAATAATTATCCACACCCTGTTGAGATTTTTGAATCAAATGGTCGTGTATGTTATGGAGTTGAACTAAATTCATCTCACAAAGAAGAGATAGAGATAGAGATGGATTTTGAGGCTTCAATGATAGTTGACATGAGAAATTAAGAGACCGTATCTTGGTGGGCCGACCCGGAATGCAACCCGAGGTTTGCAGCCATGGCAATGTCTTCATTCTCTTGTTTAATCAACAGATTGAGCTTCAATTCTACTCTTGTAGCTTGTTTGGATGGTTACCTATTGTGTTGTATTGTTATTCTAAAAGGGTGTGTTTGGTACAAAGGAAAATGTTTTTTATGATGAATTTCATCAGTAATTGGTTTCTAATGTAGCCTCTGAAATGAAGAAAGTCGGGAAATTTTCTGGAGAAAATTTAGAATTTTCCTAAAGAAAGTTAGCCCAGGAAGAAAAATGAGGAATAGAGAGAAGGGATTTTTGTTAAGGGTGGTTGCCCCTCTCTGTTGTGCCAATGATTTTCTTTTTAACAACTATAGCAACAGCCCTTGTTAATGAAATACTCAGACAAACAACAGCTTAGCCGTAGATCTCAGTGTGTGTGTGTTGCCTTTCCCCCTTTGAAGTAATTGTGCAAAAGAGGCTGTGATGATGACAATGTTTTACTTTCTGGGCTAACAAAATTGGGCATTGAGGACAGTCCTACCCGTATCTTGGCTTGGCGAATCCCAGGATGGCCTGCAACTGAGGCTCACTCTTTTGCATGCAACTGGTGATTTTGCAGCCATGGCGTAGTTGCCTTCTCTTTGTCCAAGCAAAACTGCAGTATCTGAGCCTCAAATTTCTGAAAATTGAACTGTGGACCTCTTGTGTTTACATTTAAGTTTGCTCCAATTAGAATGATGCCGGAGGCTGCTTGTGGGAGGGGGGTGTGCCACGACGAAACAAGGGAATGAAAGGCCGCTTTGCGTTTGTACAGTTGTACACTGGGTCATTTGCACTTTTCCCTTATATTGTGCTGGTCTTTAATTTATGCCCCTCGTATCCAAAAAATATTTTGGCAGGGCAAGTTTATATTTTCTTGTCATTTTATCCCACAAGTTTTGCTAACATGACTTCAGTTTAAAATAACTTCTGAGTGCCTCACTAGGCATAAGTTCAGTTGCTAAAGGGCAAATTGTGCAATTTTATGTTGCACACTATCACAAAAAGATGGATACTGTATTTGCTTCTTAGATATAAGCCCATGAAATCAGGGAGAACCATGAAGGTCCTTCAGATATAAAGGGAATAGGTGGTTGACTGGTTGTGTGTGGTTATGAAACTTCTCTATTTACTAGACACAATATTTTTAGGAATTTAAAGTTTCAAGGTATTACAAGTCCGTACTCCGTGGTTCCATGCATTAGGGTTCCAATTTTAGTGTAGGTCAAATCTAATTGATTTTTTTTTGTTTTGTTCTTGCAGCAGCTGACCATCTCAGACAAGTAAGGGTTTTGGTAAAT
This sequence comes from Solanum etuberosum, assembly GCA_029582245.1. Classification (NCBI taxonomy): domain Eukaryota; kingdom Viridiplantae; phylum Streptophyta; class Magnoliopsida; order Solanales; family Solanaceae; genus Solanum; species Solanum etuberosum. The sequence goes on from JAJONR010003750.1 coordinate 23,492, forward strand.
TATTGTTAGGCTATTCTTTGATTTGATTATAATTATTGTTATTATTAATTTTTTCTTGGGCCGAGCTAAGTTGCTCGGACTCGGGTGCGGGTGTTCAATACAGGTGTGGATGTCCAATACGGGTGCGGATCTAATTTTTAAGATTCGGGGATATGGGTTCATGTATGGACACGGGTGCGGGGATTCGCCTAAAAGTAATTAAAATATCCAAAAATAGAGTTATAAAACCTAAATTATGAGATATTATGTGGAGAGCTTGAGGAGAATCCCAGAAGGAGATTAAAGGAGACTGAGTGACATAGAAATTTCTATATAAAAGGTATTCCATTTTCTTCAATTTCACCTTAACTTTTGTATTGATTACAGAAATTATTAAAACTGTCCCGACTTTCCCCATCGATTTTGGTCAAAGTACCCAAAATCGGTTGACCAAATCGAACACGGATCCCACACCCACTTCCATGTCGTATCGACACGGGTGCTGCACCAAAAGTGAAGAGTCTGAGCAACTTAGGGGCCGAGGATCTATCGAGAACAACCTTTTATCACACAGAAATAGTAATAATAGAATATGGATAAGTTCTGCGTATACGTAGGTTATGGTTGTTGTTACAGATATTAGATGTGCTTGTAGGCTGCTATAGTGGCTAGGGTTTTGCTTGAATGTCCATGTGCATATTCACCAACATTGAAAAGTGAAAAGGTAGGCATCTTATATTTTTTTCCCTATATATGCTCTTGATTGACTCCATTAATTTTTGTTATATCTTACATTTATAAATTAATTTTAGATGATCATTTATTGGGCAGGACATATAACTTCTTTGTTTTTCAAATCAAATTCTAATTATTTCCTTTTTGGGAGCTGATATTTTCTTTCTTTTGTAATCTGTGCATCTGCTTGATGCTTTGTTAATGACATTCTTCTTACTTCATCAAAAAAAATAAAAAATTCTAATAAGTATTAATTGCTCGTAGTCTAAAACAAGAATCATTAGTAAGTGAAACTAAAGAAGTGAATGTAATTTACTCTAAATATCGAAATGCAAAAAGTAAACAAATAATAACATAATATGTCATCATCTAAAGATAATTCAAGTGACTCATGGGACACAATATTTCTGGATGGAAATATCCATGAACAAATATTATTTTCGTATTGATTCATGTGATAGTTTAATAAAAAAATTATATATATATATATAAATATAAATATAATTTCATTTTTAAAATTTCTTCTTAAAATAAAAGTGCACACAATAATTTATTTTTTGTATATACATTTACTATTAATTAATGCGATAAATACGTGCAAGGCACCTACACTTTACTAGTATATATATATATATATATAGGAAGAGAGAGAATATGAGGTTATGATGATATTTTCTTTCCTTCTCTTTTTGAGCAACTCAATAGGACAAGAAAATAAAGGGATTGTATCTTGGCAGGGCAATCCGGATGACTAGTAATTTTGTGTCATGCAACCGGTTTTTGCATCCATGATGTTGCCTTCATTCTCTCGTCTTATCAACAGAGCTGAGCCTCAACTTTACTCTTAAGGCGTCTTTGGTATGATGGAAAACCTTTTTCATGATAAAGTCAGCACTTGCTTACCATTGTATCCTTATGAGGAGAGAGAAGTTGTGAAATTTTAAGGTGAGAGCCAAGTATTCCTAAAAGAAGTCAGCCAGAAGGAGAAATGAGGTTAATTTCTTCTAAGGGTGGTTGCCCCTCTCTGTTGTGCCAATGATTTTCTGTAGCTACTACACCAACAGCCCTTGTTGATGCAATACTCAGAAGCAGAAGATGATCCATATATCTCAGTGAGTGTGTATTCTTAAGGAATTTGCACTGATGACCTTGTTTGAGGCAGTGATGATAATAATAGCACTTTCTGAGTTAACAAAATGGGGCATTGAATACAATCGGAGCCGTATCTTGGCCTGGAAAATCCCAAGGATGACCTGCAACTGAGGTTCTCTCTTTTGCGCCGCCAGTGATTTTGCAGCCATGGTGTGGTTGCATTCTCTTTAAGGGGTTGTATGGTCGTTGGTTAGGAAATGAGTTGTTCATGTTAGGAGGTTTTTTTCGAAGGTGGTTGCCCCTGTCTGCAACTCTAGTGATTTCTCATATGAAAAGAAAATGAAATAAAAATCAAACCCCTTAATTCCCAGGGAAAAATTATCCACACCCTGTTGAGATTTTTGAATCAAATAGTCTAATATGTTATGGAGTTGAACTAAATTTTTCTCTCAAAGAAGAGAGAGAGAGAAAGAGAATTATGAGACTTCAATGATACTTGACAAGAGAAACTAAGAGACCCGTATCTTGGCGGGGCGACCCGGAATGCAACCCGAGGTCTGCAGCCATGGAGATGTCTTCATTCTCTTGTTTTATCAACTGATGTCAGCTTCAGTGCTCTTGTTTGGATGGTTGTTACTAAAGTATTGTATTGTTATTAAGGGTGTCTTTGGTATGATGGAAAATGTTTGTTTCATGAAGAATTTCATCAGTGTTTGGTTACTAATGTATCCCTCTGAGAAGAAGAAAGTTGGGAAATTTTCTGGTGAAAACTATGATTTTTCCTAAAGAAGTGTTGGCCCAGAAAGAAAAAATAAGGTTATAGAGAGATGGGATTTTTTCGTTAAGGGTGGTTGCCCCCTCTCTGTTGTACCAATGATTTTATGTTTAGCAACTAAACCAACAACCCTTGTTCCTCAGACAAACATTAATCAACAACTATGATTATTGAAACATATGCATGGGCCATGCAGTTTCTTGAATCTACAACTTAAGCCGTAGATCTCAGTGTGTGTGTGTGTGTTTTTTCCTCCTTTTTGAGTAATTGTGCAATAGAGGCTGTGATGATGACAATGTTTTACTCTCTGGGCTACCAAAATTGGGCATTGAGGACAGTGTGACCCATATCTTGGCTTGGCAAATTCCAGGTTGGCCTTCAACTGAGGCTCTCTCTCTTGCATGCAACTGGTGATTTTGCAGCCATCGTGTGGAACTGAATGTCCACCGAACACACAACACAACCTTCTGGTCTGGAGTCGGACGCGCTACCATTATGCCATGGATCCTTACGGTGTCTTTGTATGATTGAAAACACTTTTTTTAAGCAATGAGGATAACGAGTGAAGGGATCTTCACAGATCACCTGAAATCTGAATATAGGCTTTGATGATGATTGCTTCTTTCTGGGATAGCTACTTTACTGTGTGGAGAAAATCTTACCCATATCTTGGCAGGGAGACCTGGTATAGCATCATCTGCTAACCGTGTCTGCAGCCATGGCGTGGTCGCTTTCTCTTTCATGTTCATAGAAAAGCAAAATCTGAGCCCTAACAGTTTAACGACAACCATCTGCAAACCCAAACAGAATGCACCAGCTGGAATTGAACCCGGGTCTGTACTTCAGCAGGGTACTATTCTACCACTACACCACTAGGACCAAGAATTGATCATTTTTCCTCTGTTTTATGTTGGCAAGGCAACAGCAGAACCATATAACAAATTAAAGGAAAATTTAATGATGGGGCTGTAATGATTGCTTGTTATTGAGCATATGGAACCTGGCACTGTAGTTTAGGCCTATATCATGGCGGGGTAACACCGTATTGTAGGGGTTGCAGCCATGGCAGTGTCAGAGAACTCATTGCCTGAGATAATTACTTATCTGAGCCTCAAGTCTTTTGAAATGGCTGAATACATTGATGGCACCTCAATTAGGTTCTTCACTGTTTTCCTGAACCCCATTTTAGATGCTGTTCTCCATCAACTTTTTAGCTCAAAATGAGGCAACTGGAGAAAAATGGGGATTTTTCAGGGTGGTTGACCATCTCCGGAATGCCAATGATTTCTTTTTTGCTCTAATCAACAGCCCCTTATGCATATATATGTTGGTATATATATGTATTGTATGGCTGTTTCTGTCTATCTATCTATCACAACTCTGCTCCTGCATTTTCAGGCAAAGCAGCAGCAAAAGCATGAAAGGGGAGGATTAGTTTCTTAAATGCAGACTTATGGGATCTCTTCGGTTAAATTTTCTCTTATAAATCAGACTTTATCAAAATAAAAACAAATCAGCGTGTGTTTTACTTCACAAAAATGGAGGTTCAGCACAGCATGAAGAATGAGGCCAACAGTGAGAAAAGGGATTTCTTGTGAGGGTAGATTCCTTCTCTGCTTGGACTATGATTTTTCCATCAACCAAACCAACAACCCTCTTCAAAAGTACTTACTACTACTACTACTACTTTAGGTTTCTGATTTCTCTGAGGTAAAAGCAAACATCCTCTGATCTTAGCGTTTGTTTATCAAAATTTTCTTGAAATAGTCCAGATTCTACTGTGGAAAAGTTTCCATGTTTCAAAATAGGCTGTGATGATATTGCTAATACTGGGCTGATATACGGGGCATGGACACAATCCAACCCGTATCTTGGCAGGGTAAACCTGGATGGTTTGTGATTAAGGCCTTCTCTATCACATGCAACCGGTTCTTTGCAGCTATTACGTTGTCACCTTCTCTTTGCCTCATTTTCTTGCAGGTCTGAGCCTCAGTCTCCAGCTAGTCTTTGTGGACTTTCTGAAAACTCAAGTCCTTGTTGTGTGGAAACCCTCATCATTTTTTTGAAAATTGCAAGTTGCTGCATCTTCTTCCTTTGCTTTGTTCAGGATGGTTATTTGTTGTATTATCAATCAAACAGCAAGAAATCAATATAAGAACAGGGAGGATTTATGGCTGTGATGATAATGCAATTTTTGAGCAATATGAATTGGGCATTGAGATGATAAGAGCCGTATCTTGGCGGGGTTACCAGGAGAGGTAGCAGCCATGTCGGTTTCTGGTGGACTCAATGCTTGATTATTAAATTGACATCTGAGCCTCGTTATCTACATGATGCACATGTATATTGTCTGTATCTTACACACATACACACACACAACCATACATATATATCATGAGAAAATGTCCAAAACAGTCTCTTATGTAGGCAGGAATGATTTTTCAATACGTGACTATTTTGGCGGGGAAATGACCTGGTTGCATGTGATATTGTTGCGTGTAACTAGAGGTATTTGCAGCCATGGCGTGTCTGGACTTTCTTTGTCAGCATAAATATAGATCTGAGCCTCAATTGTCCCTAATATTTTCTTTTGGGTGTATTGATATGGAGGAAACTATTTAAGTGAATAGATGAAGCAGCAAGGTAAAAAGAAAAATGGCAAACATTTCATTAGCTTAAGTCTGAGGCTTCTGAATTTAGAGAGTTGGGGGAGTTGTTTGAGTAGCTGCCCCCCTCTTTCATTCTCAGCAGCCAATGATCACTCAAAGTTAGTTTCCCAATTTCAAACCACTCTAGCAAAATAAGTTCAATGAATAGCTTATTTCCGAGGAAAAGTGAATTTGAGCCTCCCAAATTTCCGTTTTGTGTACAAAGGATGTGGTTTTTTATGGAATTCGAGAAAAGTTGAGATTTTTAAAAGGGTCATTACTCTCTCTCTGATGTTCAATTTAGCTTCCCCCCCCCAAAAAAAAAAAAAAACTTGTACAGGTTAACCCGAATCCTAAACCCTAAACTTTGTGAATGAGGCTATGATGATATTCTCCAGGAAGGAAGCTTGCAACTCAGATGTTTGAGCTGATTGATATCTTGGCTAGGCAAAGGCAAGGAATTTGTGAGGTGAGACTCTGCTTTTTGCAGCCATGGTGGATTAGACTCTTTCTGATAGATCAGATGTGAGCCTCTTTTCTGTGTTTAAGTTTAGTTCTACAATATTTGGTCTGTTTCTTTCGTTCTTTACTTCTTTTTATCATGATGTTGTATGATATTGGTTTGGGATGATTCTAAACAGGATTTGATCCCAGCTTGTTTGGGTCCAAAACTTTGTGTTCCTTCTTATATTCATGTTCTTTTTTCTACTTTTGCGTAATATCTAGACGAATCACAGTTCCCAAAGAAAACTGTTGTGTAACTACACATTTTCCAGGAGTGAAACTATTAGGTACTGATATGAAACAAGTTCGAAGGATATGGAGGTGAATGTTGATACTGAAGCTAGTTGGTGAAATTATCTACACAAGTCCAAGCTTTCTTGTCTTATTTAAATCTTGAAATCCCATGTTTCAGAGGCAGTGAAGTTTATGCATAATGAAAAGTGAAAATTATTAGAGTTGATTCATGGCCTAGGTTGGTGAGTCTGATCGGAAGGTCTTTGTTGTAAGGCAACCGATGATTGCAACCACAGCATGTTAACTCTACTATTTCCTTTGATTAAATAGTCAAAAATCTGGGCCTCATCCCCAACTTGGTTTATTTGCATTTCTTTTTGACAAGTTTTTCTGTAAATAACTTTAAACTAGATATAATGTGTGGTTCTTTGGTCTATTATTTTGAATTTCAGGTTCTCCTTTATTTTGAGTAGCCACTAGTTTGTTAAGGATTGGAGAGAGTTATGGTGTCTCCAATTACCCAGGATCATCTGTCGTTGTGCAGAGCCAAATTCTAACTTTTTTCTGTGTTCTTTTATCTAATTTGATTTTCTTTTGGTAATTTTTATCCCAGTTAAAGCAGTACTTGGAACCTTGCTTTGACTTTCAAGTCTGTTCAACTCGTGAAACTTCAGATTGTGTCGATACAAGTTTGATGTTGGTGCTCTCTCATTCTCTTACACTCTTCGATGAGTACATGCAGCAGTTCAAGAGAGGCCTGTTTGCTCCAACCCCTGCAGGTAAATGATTAAATCTGGTCAGTATAAGAACTAGACATATCCAGCAGCTGATTGACCTGTTCAAATTTGAATTTTGGCATCACAGAGAGAAATTTCAAGCAGTTGTATGATGTTTAAAAACTAAGATTTTGTTGGTTATCTCTCATGTTAGTTGAAACTGAGATTTAAATTCAGCATAGAGTTGAGCTTTCTAAGATTCTTGGAATAGTTTGTGATACAGTATGAGCATAGGATGGATGTTCTTTAGAATTCTTAAAAGATCCAAGAATTGTGTGCCTTAAGATCCTGTTTTTATCGATTGTGAATCAAGACGAAAGGTCGAATCGCTTGTTCGACGCGATCACACAAAATGAAACTTTTCATCGTTACCTAACGATGAAGCGATATGATACAATGAAATTTAAATAACAATTAAAACAAACATTGCATTTAAACTAACAACACAATACAATAAATAACAACCATCCAAACAAGCTGTTATGATAAAAAAAAAGTTTGCAATATATGAGAACTTCGTGACCATCTTTGCATACTAAAACAATAATGTCCTAATATGTTCCCTTGATAATTCAAACCCACAATAACCTTCCGTGGTATAGTATATTTCTTGAGATTTGTATAAAAGATAAAGAAAGAACTACTTTTTCATTCCCTAGTATGACCTTGGTCGGCCATAACGAACTTGGGATTGGGCTATATATTCTAGTGTTTAGCTGAAATCTTCAACCATTCTTTAGCCAAGAAAGGAAGAATGAGACATCAGATGTAAAAAATGGGATTTTCTGTGAAGGGTGGTTGCCCCCTCTCTCTGCTATGTCAATGATTTCTTTCTTCTCCATTCATTTAAGAAACCAACAGCCCTTTGATTTAAAAAAAATCAAGAATTATCTACACATTTGGCCATAGAATTCCAATATTTTTATACATATGACCCAACAAAGATAGCTGCTTTTTCGAGACTTCGAAACCTAAAAATGGGCTGTGATGAAGATTTGCTTCTTTCTGGCTAACAATCTACTTCATCATGTTGAGAAGATGTGACCGGTATCTTGGCGGGGCGACCTGGTTAGGCATCAATACGCTAACCAGTGTATCTGCAGCCATGGCCATGTCGATTTCTCTTTGCATGTTTGTAGAACAGCAAAATCTGAGCCCTAAAGTGTACGGCAACCATTTGATAGTTGTTCTTGGGAATTGAGATACCCAATTGCGTTTTTCAGTTTTTCTTGAACACCCCATTTCAGATGCAGTGCTCTATCAAATTTTTAGCTCAAAAATGAGGTAATCGGAGTAAAAAAAGGATTTTTTAGGGTGGTTGGCCATCTGCGTATGCCAGTGATTTTACTTAGCTCTAATCAACAGCCTTTTTAGCATATGTATGAGGTCTAGACACCTCTGCTGTGTTAGTTGAACGCTCCAACTTACAAAATGATCATCTAGACACCTCTAGAATTTATGTGTTACGTGTGTGCACGAGACATGATGGGGATGAGTTGGAGTGTTTAGTTGCCATTTGAGATCAAGTTGAGGTGTCTAGATGTGCACTCTCAAAGTTGGAGTGCTTACTTGTCAGCCGAGACCAAGTTTGGGTGTGTTTATGTATTATGCCATGTATGTGTGTAATTTATGTCTGTTTCTGTCTATCTGTGACTACTTTGCTCCTGTGTGGCTGCATTTTCAGATAAAGCAGCAGCAAAAGCATAGAAAAGGGACAGTTAAGCAGACTGCATTTTCTAAGAGTGTTCTATAGAAAAGTGGAGGTTCAGCCTCAATATTAAGAATGAGGCCGACAGAGAGAAAAGGGAATTCTTGGAGGGTGGTTGCCCCCTCTGTTTGGCCTATGATTTCCCCATAAACAAAATCAACAACCCTCTTTCGGAAGTACTAGTACTGGTTTCTTGTTTTCTCTAAGTTCAGACCAAACATCCCTCTAATTTTAGCTTATGTTAGTGGACTATATGCTCTTCTTTTTCTGCTTCTGTATATACTATAGCTGATTTTTGCAAACATCCACTTTCTGTCCCTGTAAATACAAAGCTAGCTGTTTTTTGTAAGAGTACTAAACCTTAATGGGGTGTTCTATTGATGTTGGTTAATCTGAAATAGGAGCAATCCGTGCATAAACTGGAAAAAAATTGGGCTGTGATGATGGGTAGCTTCTTTCTGAACTATAATCTACTTTATTGCGTTGAGAAAATCCAACCCGTATCTTTGGCGGGGCGACATGGTATGGCATCCATATGCAAAGCTGTGTCTTGCAGCCATGGCATGTGTTGCTTTCTCTTTGCATATTCATATACAGCAAAATCTGAGCCCTAAATGTTTTGGCTAAAAATGAGGCAATCGGAGAAAAAAATGAGACTTTTCAGGGTGGTTGACCATCTCCAGTATGCCAATGATTTTTTTCTTAGCTCCAATCAACAACCCTTTTGTATCTGTATCTGTGACTACTTTGCTCTTGCGTGCCTTCTTTTTGAGGCAAAGCAGCAGCAAAAGCATAGAAAAATGGAGGTAACCCAGTATGAAGAACGGAAAAGGGCCAAATACACCCCTCCACTATGAAGAATGAGGCCGACAGAAAGAGAAGGGAATTCCTGGAGGGTGGTTGCCCCTTCTGATTGGCCTATGATTTCTCCTTCAACCAAATCAACAACCCTCTGTAGATGTACTAGTACTGTTTTCTTGTTTCTCCGAGGTTAGCAAACATACTCTGATCTTATCTTATGTTTGTTAAAAACTACTTGGAATTGTCCAAACGCCTACTTGTGGGGAAGTTCCCATCTTTCAGAAGTGGCTGTGATGATAATGCTTATGGCAGAATTCTCACAGCTTAGCCCAGAAAGGAAGAATGAGACATCAGAGTGATGGTATTTTTTGTAAAGGGTGGTTGCCCCCTCTCTGCCATGTCCATGATTTCTTCTCCATTCATAAAAAACCAACAGCCCTTTCAGAAGAAAAAAAGAACAAGAATGTTGATTTTTTTTATTTATTATATATATATATATGCATGCAATGACAAAACAAGGTAGCTACTTTTAATTGGTAATTTACAAGAATGTTGTTTGATCTGAAAAAATGGGCTGTGATGATGATTTGATTCTTTCTGGGCTATATCTACTTCACTGCATTGAGAAGATCCGATCCGTAACTTGGCAGGGCGACCCGGTATGGCATCATCTGCAAACCGGTATCTGCAGCCATGGCGATGTCGCTTTCTCTTTGCATGTTTGTAGAACAGCAAAATCTGAGCCCTAAAGTGTACGGCAAAAGCATTTATATGTGTGTGTGAGAGAGAGTGTCTGTATTTTCAGATAAAGCAGCAGCAAAAGCATCGAGAAGGGACAGTTAAGTGGACTTACAGGGTCTCTGGTTAAATTGTCTCTTATAAATCAGAGTGTTCTAGGGGAATCTTAGTAGCTCAGTAGGTTTTTGGCTAATGGCTACCTGAACTTTCACCTTGTTGGTGAGGGTTCGATTCTCTACCTTGTAATCCCCTCCCCCTTTCCGCTTCTCCTAGCCCCAGTTTTTCAAAAGAGGGAACTCTTAGAGGGTGGTTGCCCCTTGGTTTGGCCTATGATTTCCCCGTAAACAAAATCAACAACCCTTTTCATAAGTACTAGTACTGTTTCTTGTTTTCTCTAAACTTAGACCAAACACCCCTCTAATTTTAGCTTATGTTTGTGGGATTTCACTGGGTAGGTTGTTGTTGGTCAAAAGTTGCTCGAAATTGTCCAAACACCTACTTGTAGGGAAGTTTCCGTCTTTCAAATGAGGTTGTGATGATAATGCTTATGGCAGAATCCTAACCATAGTTTATCCCAGAAAGGAAAAATAAGACATCAGAGAGATAGGATTTTCTGTAAAGGGTGGTTGGCCCTCTCTTCCATGTCCATGATTTCTTCTCCATTCATAAAAACCAACAGCCCTTCGAGAATAACAGAACAAGAAAATGAAAGAAGGGACTATATATGCTTCTTCCTTTTCTTTTCTTTTTTTGAAACTGAATTGATAATGCTTCTTCCTTTTTCTGCTTCTGCTACTGCTACTACTACAGCTGATTTTTGCAAATAGCATTTTTATGTTCCTGTATGCCAAGTTGCTCGGACTCGAGTGCGGCTGTCCCATACGGGTGCAGATATAGAGGTCGGATCCTCTATGATCAAAATTTTAAGATTCGGGGATACGGATCCATGTATGGATACAGGTGTGGGGATTTGGCTAAGAATAATTCAAATTTCTAAAAATAGAGTTATTAAACCTAAATTATGAGATATTATGTGGAAAGCTTGAGAATAATATTGATCAAGAGTAGAATCTTGGAAGGACATAAAAGGAAAGGGAGTGAGAATAGAAATTTATATATACAAGGTATGTCATTTTCTTCAATTTCACCTTTTTTGTTTTGATTAGTAGAAATCATTGAATCTTTCCAGAATTTCTCCCTCGAATTTGGTCAAAGTACCCAAAACCGGTTGACCAGATCGGGTACGGATCCCACATCTACACCCACACCTACGTCATGGCGACATGGACCGAAATGAAGAGTCCGAGCAACTTAGCCTGTATGTATAAACAACAACATACCCAGTGAATTCCCACTTGGGGTCTTAAGGAGGGTAGGATGTAGTAGACCTAACCCTACCTTTATTGTGGAGTAGAGAGGCTGTTCTGATAGACCCGCAGCAGGATTGTAAGAAAAATATAACAACCAAATAGCAAAATGGGTGACTTTGTGTCCCTGTGTATGTACAAGGTAGAATGACATAAGAATGTCGGTGAGTGTAATCTCATGCTTTTAATGGCACAAGACAACCGATGTTGCTTGATCTGAAAATGGACAGTGATGATGATTTGCTTCTTTATGGGCTATACCCTACTTTACTGCATTGATGAAATCTGACCAGGACCTTGGTGGGGAAAACCGGTATGGCCACCATTTGCAAACCGGTGTCTTGCAGCCAGGCATGTGTTGCTTTCTCTTTGCATATTTGCAGAACAGCAAAATCTGAGCCCTAAAAGTTTACGGGAAGTATTGAATGGATGTCCATTCTCTGGAACTGGAAAATTCAATTGGGTTCTTCAGTTTTTCGGTCAGACGCAGTTCTCTATAAAATGTTCAGCTTAAAAATGAGGCAATCGGAGAAAACAAGAGATTTTTCAGGGTGGTTGACCATCTGCAGCTTGCCTATGATTTTGTTTTTGCTCTAATGAACACCCCTTTTAGCAGATCTATGAGATCTCTGTGTGTGTGTCTCTCTCTCTCTCTCTCTATATATATATATATATATATATATAAAAAAACTTTTGCTTCTGCTGCTACAAGAGCTGATTTTTGCAAATTGCCACTTTTATGTCTCTCTAAATACAAGATAGCTGCTTTTAAATGGTGCTAAGGGCAAAAGACAACTGATGTTGATTGATAAAAATGGGATGTGATGATGATTTGCTTCTTTCTGGGCTATAATCTACTTTTGAGAAAATCCAACTTGCATCTTGGCAGAGCGACCCAGTATGGCATCAGTTTAGCAGAAACCTCACCCATTGTTTAACCCAGAAAGGAAGAATGAGACATCAGAGAGAAATGGGAATTTCTGTAAAGGGTGGTTGCCCTCTCTCTGTTATGTCCACGATTTTTCCTCCATTCATAAAACACCAACAACCCTTTGAGAAAAAGAAAAGATCAACAATTGTGTAGGCATTTGGCCATAGATTCCATATATATGTGTGTGTGTGTGTGTGTGTGTGTGTGTATAATATGTATGTATATGCTTTTTTCCTTTTTCTGCTTGTGCTTCTGCAAGGTAGAAATGATACAACAAGATAGCTGTTTTATTAGGAGTTCAGAACCTAAATGAGGTGTTTAATTGATGTTGATTGATCTAAAAATGGGCTGTGATGATGATTTTCTTCTTTCTGGGCTAGTAATCTACTTCACTGCATTGAGAAGATCTGACCCGTATCTTGGTGCGACATCATCTGCAAATCGGTGTCTTGCAGCCATGGCGTGTGTTGGTTTCTCTTTGCATGTTCATATATAGCAAACTCTGAGCCCTAAAGTGTATGTCAAGCATGTGATGGTCTTAAATGTATGGTCGTTCTTGGGAACTAAGATACCCACTTCGGTTTTTCAGTTTTTGTTGAACCCCATTTTCAGATGCAGTTCTCCATCAAATTTTATCTTAAAAATGAGGTAATCGGAGTGAAAAGGTGATTTTTCTGGGTGGTTGACCATCTCCGGTATGCCAATGATTTTATCTTAGCTCTAATCAACAGCCCTTTTATCATATCTATATTATATTAAAAGCATGGAGGTCATTAGCGAAATGTTGTTCGCTTTTTTTACCCTTTAAAACTAGATTTCACACTAGATAAAGTTGTCATTTTTACTATATTCCTAATACTTAGGACTTTAAATCAACTAAAATTTATGTAATATCCTTCTTAATATATTTAGGACTTCAAATCACAACCAAATATGTGTTTGTGTTCAAGGAATGAGGCTTTTCTATGGAACTCGAGAAAGGTTGAGATTTTCTAAGGGTGGTTAGTCCCTTTCTCTGAAGTTCAATTTAGCCGATGAATTTTCCAGTACTTCTGTTACAATGAGATAGATTAACAACCCTTTTATCATCTAATGCCAATAATGATCTTGCTGTTGATGATGATTAGCCATGGCTATGGTAGCAAACATCTAATTAGATTTTCAGAGAACAGAAGAAAAAAAAGAACTACTTTTTCCTTCACTGATGTTCTCTTGGTCGGCCATGGCATGAGCAAAAGAACTTGTGAATTGGGTGTTGTGCTATATATATATGTATAACATAGTGTGTTTTTGCAGTACCCTCATCATAGTTTAGCCCATGAATGAAGAACGAGACATCAGAGAGAGCTGGGATTTTCTGTAAAGGGTGATTGGCCCCTCTACTATTTATGTCTTCATTCAGAAAAAAACAACAGTCCTTTGAGAAAAAAGAAAAGATCAAGAAACTGAAAACGAGACCATGCAGGCGTTTGGCCATAGATTCCAAATATATATATGCTTTTTCTGCTTGTGCTTCTGCAAGGTAGAAATGACACAACAAGATAGCTGCTTTTTTTAAGAGTTCGGAACGTAAATGAGGTGTTTTATTGATGTTGATTGATCTGATAAAATGGGCTGTGATGATGATTTGCTTCTGGACTATCATCTGCTTCACTGCGTTGAGAAAGTCCGACTCGTATCTTGGCAGGGCGACCCGGTAAGGCATCCATTTGCAAATCGGTGTATCTGCTGCCATGGCAATGTCGCTTTCTCTTTGCATGTTCTTATACAGCAAAATCTGAGCCCTTTAGTCTATGGCAAGCGTGTGATTATCTTAAATGGATGATCGTTTCAGGAACTGAGATACGCACTTGAATTTTTCAGCTTCTGTTGAACCCCATTTTTCAGATGCAGTTCTCCATCAAAATTTTATCTCAAAAAGGAGGTTATCGGAGTAAAAAAGGATTTTTCAGGGTGGTTGACCATCTCCGGTATACCAGTGATTTTATCTTAGCTCTAATCAACAGCCCTTATATCATATATATAAATAATAATAATTGGATGTCTCTTTCTGTCTCTCAGTCTGTTACTGCTTTTACAGGCAAAGCAGCTGCAAAAGCATAGAAAAATGGAGGTTCAACCCAGTATGAAGAATGAGGCCAACAGAGAGAAAAGGGAATTCTTTGAGGGTGCCTCTGCTTGGCCTATGATTTCCCCATAAACAAAATTAACAACCCTCTTCAGAAGTACTAGTACTGTTTATTGTTTTCTCTAAATTCTTTGACGGTGGTTGCCCTCTCTAATTGACCTATGATTTCTCTGACCAACCAAACCAACAATCCTCCGTTGGTATATGTTTCTATTGATGATTAGTTGATAGCAGCAGTAGTAATACTCCCTCTCTTCCAATTCACTTGTCTTGAACCTGTTCACTATTGATATGGAAAAGAATCCATCTTTCGAAAGAGGCAGTGATAATATTGCCAATTCTGGGCAAGGAGAAAATCCGACTCGTATCTTGGTGGGGCAAACCCAGATTATGTAACTGGTTGATTTTGCAGCCACGGTGTTGTCATCTTCTCTTTGCCCCATTTTACACAGATCTGAGCCTCAACATCCAATGAGTTCCAGGATCCAAACCCCGAAGTTCATTTGATGGAAACCTTGTTCATTTTAGCTCTAAAGGACAAGCCAATCGGAGGAAAATGGGCCTTTTTGCAGGGTGGTCGACCATCTCTGGTATGTCAATGATTTCTTTGCTCTAATCAACAATTCTTTTAGCTTTTGTATGTGGATGAAGTGCACAAATAGCCGCTTTTAGACCATTTCCAAGGTCATTGGGTGTTGTAATTTCCTATATTTTAGGACCCTGTTTAAAGAATAGCTGAAGTTTACAAAGTCGCAGGGACTTACAGTTTACAGAGTAATGGAAGCTTAGCCCAGTATGAAGAATGAGGCCAACAGGGAATAAAAAAGGGATTTTATTTTGGAGGGTGGTTGTCCTCTCTGGTTGACCTATGATTTCTCTTTCAACCAAATCAACAACTCTCCATTGGTATATTTGTGAAACTTCCCAAAAATAAATAAATAAATCTGTTGCCATTGATGTAATGTTGCTAGCAGTAGTAGTAATGTCATACTCTCTCCGTTTCAATCTACTAGTCTGGAAAACTGTCCACAAATTGGTATAGAAAAGGTTCCATCTTTCTCAAAGAGGCAGTGATGATATTTCTAATTCCGCGCTGAAAATCGGGGCATGGAGAAAACTTGACTCGTATCTTGGCAGGGCAAACCCAAATCACGCAACCCGTTCATTTTGCAGCCATGGCGTTGTCATCTTCTCTTTACCCCCATTTTGCACAAATCTGAGCCTCAACTTCCAATGAGTCACTTCGAATACTCTGGGATCGAAACCCAGAATCTCATTTGATGGAAACCCTGGTCCCTGTTCATTTTAGCTCGAAAACATGAGGCGACCCAGAGAAAAATGTGGATTTTTTCAGGGTGTTACACCATCTCTGGTATGTCAATGATTTTTTCTTTGCTCTAATAAACAACCCTTTTAGCTTAGTTTGTGGACAAAGTGCAGAAATTGCTGTTTTAGACCAGTTCCAAGTTCATTGGGTGTAATTTCCTGGATTTGCACTGTAATGGAAGCTCAGCCCAGTGTGAAGAATGAGGCCAACAGTGAGAAAAAGGGAATTTCTATGGAGGGTGGTTGCCCCCTCTGATTGGTCTATGATCTCTCCTTTAACCAAACAAACAACCCTCTGCAAAAGTAGAAACAACCAACAATATTTGTTGTCATTGCCTTCAATGGTGGCAATACGATGCTGATGTAAGTAATACTATTCAATTTTCTGATCATTCTGAGCTAGCTTAGACCAAATGCTTTTGGTATGAAATACTCACAGATCTGAAGGTCTCATTTGTTTCATTGATATTTCTTGTTAAAGTTATTCAAACGGGCTCTTATGGAAAATTTCCATTTTTTCTGAAAGAGGAGGTGATGATATTGCTTATCTGGGCTGCTGTTTGGGCATGGAGACTATTTGACCCATATCTTGGCATGGCAAACCTGGATGGCTTGTGATCGAGTCTTCTCTTTCACATGCAACTGGTTCTTTTGCAACCATGGCGTTGTCACCTTCTCTTTGCCCCATTTTTTGCAGATCTGAGCCTCAATTTCCAACTAGTCCAACTGGATGTCCCAGGAGTCGAAGAGTTCTGAACCTAAATGATGAAAAAATTTCTGCATGCACACACATATCATGAGAAAATGTCCAAAATAGTCCCTTATTGAGGCAGTGATGATCTTTCAGTCTATCCTCTTGAGCTAGTAATTGAGCATTGAGGGTACCCGATGGCAACTTGGCGTGGCAATTACCCGGATGCCTGTGATTTTGTTGCATGCAACTTGGGGATATTTGCAGCCATGGCATGGCAGGACTTTGTTTGCCTGATCATATATAGAAGAACTGAGCCTCAATTGTCACATTCATCTTACTCTGGATGTTTTAGTATGGAGGAAAATATTTAGTGAAGCCGCCTAAAGTGGCTAAATGGTGTCATTTCTACAACGAAGACCTTTGACATGAGGACCATAATGAGGCTGTGATGATTTTTTGTCTTTACTCATCAGATGGTTGAGCCTTGCTATATCTTGGCGTGGCAGTTTTGTTGGGGTATTGTGAGATAGTGGAGCTATTTTTGTTTCTGTGTCTCACAAAGCATCCTTAAGCTTGCAGCCATAGCGGGGTTTCGCTTATGTATGAGAAAAGGCGAATCTGAGCCTCCCAAATCTCTGTTTGTGTTGGAAAAATGAGGCTTTTCATGGAAACTCGAGGAAGGTTGAGATTTTCCAAGGGTTTCTGCTCACTTCTGAAGTTCAATTTAGCTAGTGATTTCCCTATTCCTTTTTTACACAGGAAAGTACACTCAATGACCTTGATAATGGATGGTCTTGACCCCGCTTCCCCCATGGCAAACCTTCAAAGTCGAAGTCAGAAGTCAAAAGTTTCCATGGAGTAAGTTGGTCAAAGACCACACACATCTACAGGCCATTCTTGTAAAACACTCTACTTTACTGCATTGAGAAAACCTGACCCGTATCTTGGCAGGGCGACCAGGTATGGCATCATTTTTGCAAACTGGTGTCTGCAGCCATGGCGTTGTCCCTTTCTCTTTGCATGTTCATGTACAACAAAATATGAGTCCTAAAGTCTGTGGTTAATATCTCAAATGGTCACTCAACTGATGGGGATTGGCATGGCAGCTTTAAGGCTCTGTGAGAAATGGGAACTATCTCACTGGACTATTGATGCTTGCAGCCATGCGCCCATGTCCATTGTTTAGCTTTTTGAATGAGAAAAGGCAAATCTGAGCCTCCAAATATCTCTTTATGCTCAGTAAATGAGGCTTTTTATTGAACTCGAGAAAGGTAGTGATTTTCTGAGGGTGGTTATTCTCTTTTCTCTTGAGTTCAATTTAGCCAATGAATTTTCCTATGCTTCTGTTTGACAGATATAGTTTAACAGCCCTTTCATCAGCAAAATGTTCTTGATGATGACGATGATTGCCATGGTTATGATAATAATAATAATAAGCGAACATACATTTTTTCCCCCTCAACTTGTCTAGAAAACCCCGAATCCTCAACCCTAAACTTTGTGAATGAGGCTGTGATGATATTCTCCAGGAAGTTTGAAAATCAGATTTTTAAGCTGATTCATATCTTGGCTAGGCAAAGGCAGGGGAATTCATGAGGTTGGTTCTTACGTGCTCTGTCACAAAGGTATCTGCTTTTTGCAGCCATGGTGAATTAGCCCTTTTTTCTGATTGATTTTCACTCAAAATCTGAGCCTCTTTTCTGTTTAAAGTTTGGTTCTACAATATGTAGTCTGTTTTTTTCATCCTTCGTACGATCAGCATCTATAGGAAGAGTCCCCTTTGAGAAAGAAACTTCTTATGTATCCATCTACACAATTTCCATAAATTGTTAGGTACTGATACGAAACAAGTTAAAAGGGAATGGAAGTGGATATTTAGGATCCATATACTGTCTTTAACCAGTTTGATATTGAAGCTGGTTGTTGCTGCATTTATCTACACTACTCAAACTTTCATGCCTTTTTAGATCCTGAATGCACCAAGTTTCCAAGGCAATGAAGATTATTCATATTGAAAATGAAAAGTGAATAAGATGAGAGTTGATTCATGGCCTGGCTTGGCCAAGTCCAATTGGAAGGTCTTGTAAGGCAATTGTTGCTTGCAACTGCAGCAGTGTTAACTCTACTCTTCCTCCTCCTTTTTGGATTAAATAAGCGAAAATCTGAGCCTCATTCTTAACATAGTTCATTTTCTTTTTTAAACTAGTCTTTCTGGAAAGAGATTTAGATTACCATCATTATGGAACACTGAATCAACAGCTTCGGCTGCCACCGCCAAAACTCTAAAGAAAAAAATTATTTTCTCGGTTGAGTACATGCATTTGTTATCTGATGAAGGTGAATCCATACCTAAACATGAGTATGTCAGCTAACAGTCCGTTCTACAGTTCATATCGCGGCTGCAGGATCAGCGGCATTTTTTTCAGGTGAACAATGTTGCACTTCATCTTTGCTGTGTGGTGGACATTGTTGGTGGTACTGATGGTAAAGATTGCTGGTTTAATCATGATTTGGTTGAATGAAAATTGGATCTGCCCTCATGAAAAGGTAAAAAAAGTACATTCAATTTGCTTGTGTTTTATTTAAGGTCATTTTGGCCAGTACTTTGAACTACATCTTGGAATATCATCAAACTTGACATGAATTATATCCCAGTACTACTTTATAACTAATACACCTATGTTGCGCTTAAATCTTGATCTACATCTTCTATAATTTAACTGCTATCCCAAAGCATGTTACTAAGTAAATTTGTGCATTATTCTTAATTGTCAATG
This sequence comes from Solanum etuberosum, assembly GCA_029582245.1. Classification (NCBI taxonomy): domain Eukaryota; kingdom Viridiplantae; phylum Streptophyta; class Magnoliopsida; order Solanales; family Solanaceae; genus Solanum; species Solanum etuberosum. Next base: position 42,705 of record JAJONR010003750.1, read on the forward strand.
GATGCATCCACAAATACAAGAAGGAAAAACCAGCTTATATTGAACCTGAGGATGAAGTGTAGTCGGTGACAGAAGAGAATGTAGCTTCAAGAATGAGGCAAGCCCACCCACCCCTCGAGTTGTCTCTGAGCATTGCCAGGGGCCATAACGCCCGTGTATTACATTGCCACAGCTTGCCTACTTTGCATGAAACCTCAATGATGCAATTCTCTGATTCTTGGCTACTGAAGTTCTGAGTGCTTTATTCTTAATGTTAGCATTTGCTATCAAATGCACCATGGTTGTATTTTCCTCACTCAAGAATGTTGATAAATATGGAATATTCTACAGCAAACTCTATTTGCATTTGTTAGTCTGTTATATATGCTCTCTTCAATTTATTTGACTTGACATGGAGTCTAAAAATGTAAAGAAGATTTTCAAATTTTGTGGTAAAGTTATGATACGTGGAATATACTAGAATGTCTTTTAATCTTGGTAAGTTGGAATCAAAAAGTTGCTAATTCTTCTGAAACATATTAAAAAGAAAAGTAAGACGGATAAATTAAAACTGAAGTAAAAGCTAGCTCGAGTAATTTTTCTCGATTAAAAAAAGCTCTCTTCTAATACTTCTCGTTCGTCTACTTCACAACTACACATCTAGTGAAGATGCAGATTTTACCCTTACAAGTAAGGTAGAGAAGCTATTTCCGACTTTTCTAAAAGGGATCGTAATGAATTGCTAAAAGACATTTTGTTGCTTAGTCGATACTTAATAGTTAGGTAAAATTTATCTGAACTTTTATTTACGCCAATTCACTAAATACATGACATATGCTTACATATTCATTTTTATCATTACATCATAATTAGTTTATACATATTGTTACCTTAATCTATCAAAAGAAAAGATATAAGTTAATACACTGACAATATATTTGTGAATTTTAACTTATATAAATTGTATTTATAATTATCCTATGAGTAAGGTAATACAAGCAAAATGTTGATAAAATTCTCAAGCATAGTTGAATATAGATGTCATGATAGTGAGGTGCGTGATGCATGCCGAGAAAATCAAACAATTACTTCAAAATATGTCCCACTCGCTAGCGTATCCAAGTTTTCGATACCTAAAAATATATTTTTGCGATAGAAAAAAAAGATATAAAAATAGAAATAGCTTTCAAAAATAAAAAGAACTAAACATGAACAATATCTAATAAATTGGATTTATCTCGTTTCGTTTAAACGAATTCGAATACGTAATTTATATATTCTTTCCGTTCTATATTAATTGATCATTTTTCTTTTTATACGCATATTAAAAAATCATAAATAAGAATATAATTTTACTAATTTACTCCTTAAAAAACTTCTTAGAATTTTACAAACAAATTTGAATATTTCAAAAAGAATTAATTGTAGGGGTAACATAAGGAAAATATAATTAATTTTTTCTTGATTTAGTAAAGTATACAATTAATATGAATGATCAACTAATATGGTGGTCCCAAAAAAATAATTGGTTAATTGTTACAGGAAGTTCCCAAAAAATTACTTTAAAAATGTAAGGTCCTCAAGTATCCACGTCCATCCCATAACATGAATTATACACACATTCACACTCTCAAGAAACAAAAATCCTAAAATCAAAGAAAATTCTCCTATATAAAGATTCCATTTTTATCAAAAATCTCCCAAATCTTGAAAACCCCATTTGTTAAAACTTCAAAAAAAATGGCTACAAAAGTAATGGAAGTGGTAAAGAATCTTGATTTAAAGAGGTATATGGGTAGATGGTATGAAATTGCTTCATTCCCATCAAGATTTCAGCCTAAAGATGGAGTGGACACAAGGGCTACTTATACATTGAACTCAGATGGCACTGTACATGTGCTGAATGAGACATGGTCTAATGGCAAAAGAGGGTTTATTGAAGGAACTGCTTATAAGGCTGATCCTAATAGTGATGAGGCAAAATTGAAAGTCAGGTTTTATGTTCCACCATTTTTGCCTATTATTCCTGTTACTGGTGATTATTGGGTTTTGTATATTGATGAGGATTATCAGTATGCTTTGATTGGTCAGCCTAGTAGGAGGTATTTATGGGTAAGTTCCCCTTTTTCTAACTTCTGACATTCAAAGTTGTTGTCTTTGTCATTTGTTATTGAACAATGGATGAGTTATTGTAGCCTTGGAACAACTGTAAAGTTGTCGTCTTGTGATCAGGGGGCAGGATGGTGTTAACTATATATGTATAAGATAATTTTTCGATTTCTTTTATGTACATTGATAGATGGTCAGCCTAGTAGGAGGTAATTATGGGTAAGTTCCTTTTTTCTAACTTTTGACATTCAAAGTTGTTGTCTTTGTCATTTGTTATTGAACAATGGATGAGTTATGGTAGCCTTGGAATGACGGTAAAGTTGTCGTCTTGTGATCAGGGGAAGGATGGTGTTCACTATAAATGTATAAGATAATTTTTTGATTTTTTATGTATATAGATAGATGGTCAGCCTAGTAGGAGGTATTTATGGGTAAGTTCCCTGTTTCTAACTTTTGACATTCAAAGTTGTTTTCTTTGTCATTTGTTGTAAAAACAAATGGATGAGTTATGGTAGCCTTGGAACAACGGTAAAGCTGTCGTCTTGTGATCAGGGGGCAGGATGGTGTTCACTATAAATGTATAAGATAATTTTTTGATTTTTTATGTACATAGATAGATGGCCAGCCTAGTAGGAAGTATCTATGGGTAAGTTTCTTTGTTATTCTTCAAAGTTGTTGTCTTTTACGATTTTATATGAAAATTGGATGAGTTTTTAGTAGGTAGACAGAGGCGGAGTCAGGATATTTAGTGTAGAAGTTCTGAACTACTTTTGCTTATTACTTATTAGGTGTTGGATAGATAGTTATAGACTCCATCCGTGCCAATTTAAGTGTCTTAGTTTGACTGGCCATGAAGTTTAAGGAACAAAGGGAGGTTTTTGAATCTTGTGGTTTTAAAATAAAGATGTGTGTAGTCTTAAATGGATGAGTTTTATAGTACATAGATGTGAAATCACGATGAAGGTGAGCCTTGGAACAACTGTAAAGTTGTCTCAATGCTTTTGGATAGCAGTCCTGTTAGAAATGCACATATCAGTACAAAATATGAATAACTTCTAATACTTTCAATATTTTTGTTGTATGTAATTATTAGGTTGAGATGAGATCGAATGAAGTGATATGGACAGCAATCATTTATATTGCTTGGGTTGACTCGCTTAGAATTGAAGTATAACATTCAAAAATTACTACTTTCCCATTTCATGTGAAAATTGGATGAATCTTGAATAGCTTTGTGTAATTCAACAAGTGATTTGTCCCCTACCTCCCACCCAAAAAGAAAAGAAAAAAGGAGAGGAGAAAATCCATTTTAATAGATATTTGTGTGTTTCATGCAATATTGATTGCATAGTGAGATGAACAAATAGGTATAAAATGTAGTGCTCTAGACTCCCAGGGCTTTGGACTAGTGGTAAGATGTACTAGTTTGAACCATTTATCTAAGTTTCGAACCGTGCACCACTGACTCTCGGGGATTTCTCTGTTATTAAAAAAATAGTTATATAGGTGTCTAACGTGAAGAAGCTTAGTAGTATTTTATTAGTTATTTGATGATAATTGTATCCAGCATCCAGTGACCGAGTCTATCAACATGCTAGTTTTTCTGTCATTGTTATGTTGATCTGCTCTCACTTGTAACTTTCTTGAAGAGTTATATCAAGTCTTTGATACTTTTAGTTCTTTCAAGCCTGTGATACCTTATTTGCATGAGACTATTTATAATTTGTGGCATGTCAGTTTGCTGTTTATGTTAAATTTCGTGAATGATCCTCGCATTGAGCATGTTCATCCCATTAGATATCATTTGAAGCTTTTGCTTTCCTAAGATCCCGTACGTTTCATTAACGCTCTGCTACCTTTCTCTTCCTCTTTGTATTGAAACAAATATTGTTTACTAATAAAACATTAGGATTATCCTTCCATATCCAATTCCTAAACTTTTGTTCCATGTAAACTAAAGAAGTCAGAAGTATATTTAGTTACACAGACTCCGTATTTTATTTCAAGCCTTCTGTTTGTTAGGCTATCAGATGTGCATTCTTTTTTATTTAACTGTGGTGTCCCGGCCAAGCTTGCGCGCACCTTGACTGTTACCTCTCACCAGCACAGGTAGCAGGCAAATCTATCCACCGAGGCTTGGACAAGTCGAAAGAAATCCCCTAGTGTTTTTGCATGTTTTTTCCAACGGATTCTTGTTTTCCGGCTTAACAAAATGTATTTTGTTGGCAGATATTAAGTAGGCAAACATGTCTTGATGATGAGATTTACAACCAGCTTGTTGAGAAGGCTAAAGAAGAAGGCTACGACGTGAGTAAGCTCCACAAGACGCCACAATCTGATTCCCCACCGGAGAGTGAAGATAGCCCCGAGGACACCAAAGGAATTTGGTGGATCAAATCAATCCTTGGAAAGTAGGCAAAAACAGTACAATGGCCAAAAAAGAAAACTATCCAAAGACCAATGAAATGAGGTGTTTAAAACAGTCTTTAGTGTGTTGAATCCTACATGTTTAAAGCTTATGTTTTTACAAGTCTTTTTCCTATGAAACTATGTAAAGTTGATGGTATTAAAAGTGTGGTTTGTATTTGAATCCTCTGTGAAATGTTGTGAACAAGTTTTGATAGTTCCCCCTTTTTTATGCCCCCGTGTCCCCCTCCGGCTACATGGGGGCGAAAAAAGACTTGGAAAGTATGGTGTTTCTCGCGCTTTTGGCATATCGGGCCCAGTGTGAGGCTTGCACGACAGGTTATTAGCTACGTTTTCTTTGACGCCAAGTTTCTTGGATACAAACAAACTGGGATTTCACATCAATTGTTGGTATTGGTAACTTTGTGTTGAAGCAATAAAGCATAGGGGACCATATGTTTGGTATTGGTAACTTTGTGTTGAAGCAATAAAGCATAGGGGACCATATGTTTGTTGGATTAGACATTTGGATGCACGGTTCATTGTACGTGTTTGGTAGAATTCAGCAATTTGAATCGAATTGAAATTTATCGTACTGAAGTTTATCGGACCTATGAACATATTTTGTCAAAATATACTGTATGAAAATTTATCAGACCTAAGTTTGATTTACTAAACTAAACTTGTATTGGATATTTACTTTCAATTATAAATTAACGAAATTTATTTTGAAAATACTGAATTACCAAACTGAAGTCTAGTTAAACCCATGAATTGAACCGAAACCTAAGGGTCGTTCAATATGAAGTATGAGCATTTAGATATTTATTTTTTATAAAAAGATACATTATTCGATTTTTTAATTTTATAACCTACGTAAAATTCAACATGGCTTATTCCGTGTTTGGTTGTAAATGTAAGATGGTATACTTTATTTTGCAGAGGTAAGAGATGAAAATAAAAATACAAAGATGAATAATCCATGAATTAAAAAATTTAAATGATCAAACTAACTATTATAATAGTTTTTTAATTTGCTTAATAAGTAAACAAAACATGATTAAAAAAACTCAGTTCTAATACAAAATTCAAAAAAATTATCAGCATGTCAAATAAAGAACAGTGTACTGATTATTGCAAGAACAAGGCAAAAACCTTTTCAATTTGTTTTCAATCCTTTTAGAATCTGTAAGAATTTTATTTTTTTTGTGACAATATATCTATTACTTTGATTCTCAAGACTATCCTCAAAATATCCAACAACAAAAACGACGTTCTTCCTATCATAAATAATACAATGTATATACTCTCGTCTTTTACTAACATTAACATTGAATTTATTCAAAATGTCTGGAATTATATAATTTCTTATCATAATTGTTAATATTTGGTGAATATACGGATAAATTTGAAACTCAAATTATAGTCCGCCAAGGATGAGTCATGCTTCACGCTCCCAAGAGTGAATAGCCCTAAAAACTTTATTTTTGTTATATAAATAATCATTTCTACGTGTTTATAGTTTATACTTCTATATGCAAAGAGTCAATATCTTATTATATAACTTGAAAAATATTCTTTCAACTTAATAAACATCAATTATTTATTTCAATACAATACATTGGTTCTTGTTCACATAAATCTTATATATAGATAATAAATTTTAAATAGTTTTATACAAAATTCTAAAATATCAAATAATGTTCTACTGTCATTTAACAAAAAACTTAAAATTTTGAAAAGAAGATTTACTACATTCCAAATAACCGATGTCATCATCATATAAGGAAATAATGAAATTTTCTAAATATCTTGTATAATAGAGATTTAGAAGAATGAAATTTTGTAAAATATCAAATAATGTTATACTGTCATTAATATTAGAAATTAACTCTAGAGAAAAGAGATCCATACAAATTAATCATGTGTTAGGAATCAGATTTGAACAAGTCTATCTCGATTATTTTCAATCCTCTGGTCTACCAATTTAAAGTGGAATCGATAAATTGATAATGTCATTTTTCTATATAAACCAATTATCCAACTATTTTTGTTATTTTATGGGCTATCTTTCAGGTGTACAAGTAAATCATTCAGTGATATGTAATCAAATATTAGAAAATCATTTCTAAGAAGTTTAAAACCCTTGTTCCAGATATTCTTTTGATCTTGAATCATTAGCTTAAGCACACTTTTATACCGTTTTATCCATGTTTGGCATTATGTATATGTGTACCTACGAAAATATTTAAACTTTGCTATGTTAACTTTGATTATTCCTATCGGTTATCTCGTGATTTAACTATTTAGGGGTTGATTGGTTACTAGTTAGAGTTATGCAAGTATTAATTATGCAGTAATGTAGATATTAGTTATGTAGGTATTATTATGTAGGTATTAGTTATGCAGGTATTTGTTGTGCAGATATTAGTTATGCAAAGATTAGTTATGTAGATATTATTTGTGTAGGATTTAGTTACGTAGAAGTTATGATACATAAACTATTATACATATGGAATATTTAAGACTTTTAGCTTTTTGACTGCATATTCATAATAACTGATGAACGATGCTAGCAAACGTTATAATTCTACACACCAAATAAGGGGAAAAATGAGAAGAAGATGAAGAAAATTCATGTGTTTAAGAAAAATGAATACACATGTTTACCAAGAAAATTCATAAAATGGATACACATATATGCATTTTGTATCAACTGTATTTGTATTATGTATCAATTGTATTTGTGATACAATGAATACAATATGCATTCATCCTCCTCGTCCCTCTCTCGATCTCGATCTCACTCGCCTCTCTCCTCCCCCTCTCGATCTCGCTCGCCTCTCTCGATCTTGCTCGTCTCTCTCCTCCTAATATGTATTCATTTTGATACAAATCAATTTGTATTTGTATTTTTTCTCTGAAATCCCAAAAAAATACAATGAATACAAATGCGTAGAAAAACCAAAGTGTAGCTATAAATTATAATCAGTCAAAATGTAGCTAAAGAATCCTATTTAAGACCTAATGTTTGTTAATTATGAAAATTCCCGATAAAATAATCTTACCTTTTATCTTGAAATTATTATATTTTAGGAAAAATTACGCGGTTAAGCAAACTTATACTACTTAATTAGTCATCATAGCTATAGTTTGTCATAATTACCACACACGACTAACATTAATCATTAATTATGTGGGCTGACTTCGAGTTTGTATAATTCACCACATTTGTATAATTCGCAACTAACAATTCTTCATTTGATTTGTATTTTGTATACGATGGTTTGTATTTGTATATGACGATGATTTCCTTTGATTTTTCAGTTTTATCACCATATACATTCGATCTTTTTTTTGTAACTTTTTAAAGTTTGTATAAACATGTAGTTTTCGGATTTTGTATAATATAATTTATATAATATAATTTGTATAATTGTTTAAAGTTCACATGCTTATGTTTGTATCAATTCTTTATTTCGAGTTTAATTATATTTGTATAATTCTAGACTTTGTATTACTCAATGATACAAAAACACGCGAATTGTACAAATTTACCCGCGAATTATACAAACGAGATGCGAATAATACAAATTATTCCCCTTTCTCGCTCGTCTCTCTCCTCCCTCTCCCAATCTCGCTCGCCAGATATACAAATACATATGTATATCAGTTACATATATATAATTACTTTGACAGATATACATATACAATTCGTCTTTCTCCCACTTTCTGTCGTCTCTCCCCTCCCTCTCCCAATCTCGCTCGACACTCATCTCCTTATAACATGTAGCTACAAATCGTAATTAAGTTATTTTTGAATGGCTATATCCGAAAGTTATGTGGTACTTTATACCTCGCCCAAACTATTCCAAGGGTTTTTTTATTTTGTTTCGTCTCCACTTTACAACAATAGGCACAATAGAAATAGAAAGGGCATTGATGGAGATGGAGATGGAGAAGGAGAAGCAGGAACAGAATGAAGAACATCACATTGATAAGAAGCAGAAGACGGAGAATCAACAGGTTTTCTACTTTTCGATTTCATCTCTGATATAGAGTTCTTCTTCAATTTTAATCTGAATTTTCCCCCCTTTTAAAACTTAGGATGAGGTTGTTAAAGCTCGTCGGCCTTTGAAACTGTCTCGCAAAAACACTCTGCATCCCAAAGAGGTGATTATGCTCTATTTTGTTTTGTTTTTAATCACCAATCACTTATTTCTGTAACTGATTTTCTATTCAAATTTGTTTATGTTTCAGAGCCTCCATGACCTCCTCAGCTTCGGATGCAGCGAATCGTACCTCTCTTTTTTTTTTCCGTGTATGTGATAAAGAGTGACAAAACTTGTTTTTATTCAGTCATAGATTAGTCTAAAGAATGAGAGTTAAGTTTCGTCGACAACTAAAGTCTTTGTTATTTCGAATAGAGTTCACCAATTTCCAATTTCATGTTTTAAATGAGATTAGTGGACAAGATTCAACTAAATTCTTATGAATGAAAAAAAGAATCAGAAAATTAGTAAATTACAAAGTATTAGCAGGTCTACTCCATGTTCTTACCTCGTGGAGGTAGAGATCTTAGAGATTTTTTTGAAAAGACTATCGACTCGAGTAATGTACATCAAAGAAGTACATAAGGAAAGAGGACATAACAAATACTAACAGGAAAAGCATAACATAGCATTTAGAAGGATAAAAAACAAGAAGCAATGACAATAATCAAATAATAATGCGAGCACAAAAAATAACAAGTAACAAAAATAGTACGAACAAACACGAACATGTCCTACATTATTTTTCAGGAAAGTAATGGACGTATTTGTAATTATTTTTTGGCATAATACATAAAATAAACACTTGAACTTGACTTTAACTGACAACTAACTTCTAAACACCTCAACTCATTATATTAGTTTAACACTCCAAAACTTAGAAAATAATCATCTACGTACTTATAAAATTTATGTCACATCAACGTTATGTGCCCACAAGATACAGTGAAAAGAGTTGAAATGCTTAATTATTAGTTGAAGCCAAATTAATATGTATATCTTATGCTTTATCTTTTTGAAGAAACGATAATACATTGTCCTACCCTTTTTTTGGTATAAATTTTGCTTTACAATTTTTCCTCTTTGTATAAAGCTAGGCCGTTCTCACTGTGTCCCCAAGGAAGCTACGATAGGGAATCTTAGTAGTCCAGTTGGTTAGCTATCTGAACTCTCGTTTTGTTAGTGAAGGTTCGATTTCACTGCATTGTAATCTCCTCCTCATTTCCCCTACTCCTATGAGAAGGAAACTACGATAGCAGGGGAACTAGTATAAAAGAGTTGGGCTGTAGACTGGGCTTTGCAAAGCATTCCGTTCTCTGCCTTTTGGCTAAAATAAAGTGTAGTATCTGTTCTTACCAGTTTAATATCTTATACGTGGGTCATCGACTCACATGATATTAACTCATAAGTTGCACTATATATGTGTACATTTCAAAAGAATTCGCATATATATATATACAGAGTTGGAGACGAATGCAAATGATTCAGTTGAACTCACAAAACCAGCCCTTTAAAAGCAACAAGTAATTAGCATTTAAGAGTTTTCTACGATCGATAACAACGTTCCCGGACGGGAAAAGAACAATGAAAAAGAAGGCATAGTATGCATATATTGTTAAGAGACTCTTAAATGAGCAAATAAATTTTTGCTATATCACTAGATCCTCTCCTTCCTAACTTACTAGTTACAAAAACCTCATAAACCTGAACCAAGTGAATAAGCATCAAATCCGAATTCTCCTCCCTCTAACATGGCTCCATCCTGATCCTGCATTTTTTCAAACAAAATCATTTAGTACGTTAACACGCCAATGTCTGAGCTATGTTGCTCAGACTCTTCGAAGATGTCAATGGGTGCTTGTCGGATCTTCCAAAAGTGCATTTTGGAGGATCCAACACGGCTGTGACAACATTTTTTGAGAGTTTTAGCAACATAGTTAGACAGCAACAAACGAGTTGATTTCACAGATTATTAGTTGAGAGTTGGGTGACCATTTGAGAAATCAACCCACAACAAACCGACATAATAATGACCGTTAATCTTTGAGAAGATATAACCGAGAGTATTCAAAATCCGTGCTTGTAAAAGCAAAGGGGACTAACAAACTAAGAAGTTGAATCTAACATAGAATTATTCAACTGAAAAGAGATGCATAAAACAATGAGCTTAAAAGTTGAAGGCATCAATAGATGCATTAGGTGTTGATATTGATCGATTCGTATAAACTAAAAGAAACATTAGGATCAGACCTACCTGTAACTCATTTTCGTCTTCTTTTGTTAGTATAAACATATTTCATCAGTAGACCATATAAACTATTTCTCAGACAGGCACAGTGAAGCTCAAAAACATAATTCTGTTGAGTGGAAAAGCTTCCGTCTTCCCTCATGAAAGCAGAAATTGCCTCTAGAGCACACCCTAGAAGGCATAGCTCAAACTGCTAGTAACTTGTTAAGTTACTTTTCATTCTTAAAGGTCTATTATATGGAGAATTCCTATAAGTTGACTCATAAATATGTGAAGACAATAAACCTCACTAGTTTGCATCCAAGACATAAAATTCCTCGAGTGATTAACTAACCCTGGCAATAAAAGGTGCTCCAAGTCCAAGTTACCACAGTAGAAGACAACCGGCAATGCCATTTAGTGGTGGTTTTTACTCCTCTTTGTGGTGGCGATAGAGAGTGTGCAGGGTGGTTTGTAACCCTCTAATCTCTATCGGTGTTGGTTACAAGGTAGTACAGGTATAACTTAAATCACTCTCGATGTCATATGAACAGATATATTTATTTTTAAAAAAAAACTTATAAACAGATTTATCTACACTAGAAAGACCACCAAGTTAAGTAAGCATCCTTTCCTCAAGAAAGCTTATCTGATCTATCACCACACCAGAGACCGCGGACTCAGGTCAAGTATTTAAAAAAGTAGTACGCTCAGCTGCTATTCAGGTCTCAAAATGCTTCTTTTTTTCAAAAAAAAAAAAGGTGTGCTGCCTAGGCCAGCTTGCGCACACCTCATTTGAATCTATGACTAAACTTCAGAATAAAAGCTTCATAAATAAGACAAAGACCAAAAGAGGTTAGCTTACCCGTTTCATTTCACCCATAAGATCATCAAGGGAGCCATAGCCCTGAGGAAGAAAACCAACTTGTTGCTTTGTTGTCTGGAAGAGGTAGTCTTCATTTGTCTTTGTCCTCGAGTCATGAGTTAACTTTTCACTTTCACGATTGTGTATGTGCATTGAAGAACCTCCATTTGATCTGCCGGTCAAAGAAGTCTCCACCCTTGTGCAGAACAGATCATTGTTTTGGTCCATAGGATGAGTTAAAGAGGCCATTCCACCATTGCTAGAAACTTGAGAGCTCATGTTACCAAAAATATTGTTTGAATTGTGGGAATAATGTTGGTTCTGATCTGGCCACCGTTGGCAGGTTGCTTGGTTCATAATCTGAACAGCACCCCCTAAACTTTCACGGCATTGTGTTTCTCCTCTTGAAGCCTCGAAAGGTACGGAAACTATGGTGGAGGTTGAAAAATCAACAGGGTTGTTCTGCAAATGAGGGCCAGTTGAAGTATCATTGTCTCGTACTCTGTCTTGAGGCAAATGGCTGTTGCTGAAAGGTTCATTTAACGGAAAGGAGGTTGACTGGAACTTCAGAGGCTGGAGAGAAGTTTGCCAATTCTCGTTATATCTATCATGGTCCAGAAAATTGGAAGAACCACTTACACCAGTATTGAAGGCCTCAGAGCTAAAAGAGGCTATGTTGAGAGAAGTCTGATTTCCAAATCCCGTCCCCGTCAGTGGTTGCTGGGAATTCACTTGAAGCAAAATAGGATTATTTGATACATTGGGCATAGAGCTGTTTGCGCTACCAACCAATCTAGAGTTCGTGAATGTACTGGCCGCTGTATGCAGTCCTGACTCATCCAAAGGATTCAACTCTCCTATGTGTGTGGCACACTTACTCTGCTGCAGTTGATCAAGCTCCAACGATGCAGGAATCCCTTGGAACAAATTAGCATTCTGGCTTGCAGGTGGAACATTTGCGTTAAATTTCATCAAGGCATTGATGGAGTTGTTACTCAAATTTTGACCATGATTAGGTTGGAGCATAGGTGAAGATGCTAGATTGTGAAGGCTTACACCAGAAGGACTATTTAGTCTGCCAAGAATGCCTCCTGATGCATATGATGATGATAAGCTAGCCTGACCGAACCTTCCTGATCCGGCCAACGTTCGAAAACCACCAAGCCCGTCCAGTGAACCCATTCGCATGTACGCAGAATCTTTACCCCCTAATGCAGCGGCAGCCAAGTTGGCTTGCTGGGCATCTGCTGCATTGATCCTTTTCAAGAAGAGCCTATACTTCTGTGGCACAGAACAAAAGGCGAATTAAAATTTTATACCTTTGTGCTTTTACCAAAAAGTACAGGACACGAAGGCCGAAGAACAGACAACTCCTGCAACACCTTTGTAACAACAACAAACCTGATCCCACAATTGAAGTCTGAGGAGGGTAGAGTGTAAGCAGACCTTACCCCAACCTTGGGAGGTAGAGAGGCTGTTTCCGATAGACCCTCAGCTCAAGGAAAAGCATATCAAAACAGATCTGTAACACCTTTGTAATCGTTAAGACAATATTGGAGGAAATAATCTAGCTTAAGATCTGTATTGTTTCCCTTCATTATATATCCACATGCATATTTAAACATGAAATGTTCGAATGAGCTAAATAACATTTGTGAAAACATAGCCAGAAATTTATTTTTCCGAAGATGTAGCAAGGGTATATGATTCTTCCTATTCTTGGTACATTCTTTTAACATTCACCTCATCCATTTTCACATCTCAAAAAAGGTCTAGCCAAAAACCCTTAATTTTGTAAAATATAAAAAAACGGGACTCAAATGCAAACATAGGGAATTATAAAGAACAAAGAGAGAATAATGCCTGGAGATGGCTCGCCACATTCTCTCTTGTAAGTCCTTCAACATTCATCAGATCAAGAATCCTCTTAGGCACAGCTTCTGCATCAGAAATGTTATTGAGAAAAAAGTCCATTAACTGGGGAACATACATAATAAAAATAGACGAAAAATCTAAGATAACCACATTAATGCTAAAAAACTCACTTTCAAGGCCTAACTGATGAACTGCCGTAACAAACTTCTTGTGAAGCTCTATAGCCCAAACTACACGAGGTTTCTTCTGAGTTCCAGGATCTTCATCGTCATTTCCATTTTCATCGCTTTCATATTCTTCATCCTTCCTTTTCTTGTTAACCTTCCCGTTTTGATCTGCATTACCTGAAAGCTGTGATCCTCTTTCGCCTTCTCCGCCTCCCTGGTGAGCCTTGTCTTGATCATCAGACTTGTTTTGCTTCTTAGGCTCAACTTTCTTTCTCCTTATTACATGTTGCCATATATTCTTTAGCTCCTCAAGCCGGACAGGTTTCACCAAATAGTCACAAGCACCGTGAGTTATTCCCTTCATTACAAGTTTGCTATCACTGTTTGCTGACAACACTGGACAAGAAAAGGTCAATGGTCAAGAAACGAAACAAACTTTAACGGATAAATTTGATATAAGCAAAAAAGATCTTCAATTCTTGATGCAAGAATATTTTATCTAACGGCAGCCAAGGGAAAAGAACATCAAGGACAGATAAACAATTAAGATAAATGAAGGTATTTATACTTATGACAGGAAGATCCATCTCGAGACCAACAAGCTCCAGAAGTTTAAAGCCATCCATATCAGGCATGTGGACATCACTGATCACCAAGTCAAATCTATCTTTGTTTTCCCTCAACATCTTCAACGCCGTTCTTGCCTGACTCGTCGTAGTTACTGTGAAACAAAAGACCATATTCAGAAAATGCAATTTAAATTTTGATTGGGGAAACAAAAACATTTCAGTCAGATGGAAAGAACCGAAAATAAATGAATTAAATCAAGTTAGGAAGTTCCAAATCTCCCCATAAATTTACATTGGTACACATAGTTGAACTCCAAAGCTGTCATGAATAACGACAAAAAATACGCCTCAGTGCCAAACAAGTTGGGGTCGGCTATATGAATCTCACTTATTCATTTAAGTTCACATCATCTAATCATCATACTAAACTAAATAGAACTGAAAAATAAGTTATACATACGCACGTGCGCGCGCGCACACACACACTCGCACACCAAAGCTGTCATGAACATCTCAGAGAAAACTAGGCTTCAAACCAGACTATCCAAAACGAGAGTACAATAATGGAGAATTTCGACTTGATTATACTCCACAGTTAAGCTGTACACAACAACAACTGCGCCTCAATCCCAAACAAGTGGGAGATAGCTATCCATTTAAGCTCAACTACACAGTTAAGTTGAAAAAGCCAAAATCAAATCAAAAGAACTTCAAGATTCCTTTTTTTATTTATGACTTCCATTGTTGAAAAAACCACGGGGTCTTTCCGAAACAGCCTCTCTGCCTCCACGAGGCAGGAGTAAGGTATGCATCCACTCTAACCTCCCAGACCCCACTTGTGAGATTACACAGCATATATTGTTGTTGACTTTCATTGTTGAAAAGCAACAATCCAATTTAAGGAATATGAACCATGCATGAAGAGAAAAAGCAAAATTAACAGCAATTGATAAACATAAAAAATCTTGGAACTATGAAAAACAAATTTAAAATCTAGTTTCTAGGAGTTGAGATCTAAACTGCTCCTTATATATGGAACAGAAAACAACTTCCCAAACAGCAGAAATTGCAAATAGCATCAAACTGAATCAATTCAGAAAATTTACCAACTAGTCCAAATTGATAAACCAAAAAAATGAAATCTTTAAGCAAAAACATAGAAAAAAGCATAAATACCGTGATACTGGCATTTCCTAAGTAGTCCATCCAACAACTTCAAACAAATTGGGTCATCATCAACAGCAAGAACCCTCATACCAACTGGAAAATTATCATAGTTTTCCCTTTCACCACCCATATTTCCTCTAATTTCCTCCACAGTCATTTCAAGAACCACAAATTAAACAACCCCACAATAGAAAAAGACCACCCAAACAAAATCTGAAGAAAAAGATTACAACTTTAGCACAAAACCACAAAAGGGTCACTTTTCAAGAATCTTTCTGAAAACCCCAGATAAGATAACACTTTGAATAAATCAAACAACTGATGAACAACAAGAAGAAAAACAAAAAGAAAAGATCTTTAGAGAGAAAGAGATAAAAGAAAAGAAAAAAAGAGACAAGATTGGAACTTGGAGTTGTAGTAAGTAATGATGGTGATTGGCCAGAACAAAGTGAATGGTTTTCAACTCAACAATACACCAAATCATACAACTTTTTTTTAAGTCATTACAGCACAACCCCACCCCCCCAAACTCTTCTTCACCATCAAGACCTCAACTTTTTCTCTGTGTTTGTCTTTTGCTTTTTTCTACCCACCCCCACCCCCCTATACTCTCTTCTTATCACAAAAAGACATTGGTAATAATAAAAAAATCTTCCATTTGTGCTAATGTTATATATGGACATAAAGCTATTACTATGTTTTATGCAGTTGCCAGTTGAGTGAATATATATTTTAGTCTTCTGTGAAGCTTTTTTTTCCAACTTTACTCTCTTTTTTTAACTCATATATGGAAACCAGAAGCATGCTTATTTGGAACTGAGCTTTTTGTAGGCTTTTTAGAAGTTATCACATGTGACTCATCTTCATCTACATTATTCACATTTCAAGAAATCTTAGCCTTCCATTTTGGATATTCAAACTAATCTTGACCACTTTACCTCTTACACTCTGTTCATAACGTAACGTATTGTATTGTATTGTTTGAATGAAATGAATATAACGTTTGGATAGATTGTATTATTATATGTTGTTACATAATGTTACACGTTAACAATTTGAACTATAACTCTACCAGAAAAGTAAGGATACATGTAGAACTGCTATAATATATCGTATTTTATTGTTTTAATGAATATAATGTTTGGATAGATTGTATCATTATCTGTCGTTACATAATTTGAATAATAAATAGATAAGAAAAGTAGAGTACATGTAGAACTGTTATACAAAGGTCGGGTAATACTAAATAAAATAGGATTATTATTTTAAATAATAAGTAACAATCAAAACGAATATGATATTTTAAATTATAATATAATACAACGGATAACAACCATCCAAATGAGGTGTTAATGATGGATTTCTGAGTGTGGATTGAAATTTAGTTAGACGTCGGACATTTTTGTTAAATATCGCTTTATCCTTAATATAAGATTTTTTTACGCAAACTCAAATTTAATCGATCACTAACCAGGATGAAAAATTAAGAAAAAAATCTTATTTAATTGATCATATGCTTAAGTTTTTTTGGATCTTACTTGGATTTATCTAATCTAGAAACATTGCAAAGTAAAAAACACAATTGAAGGACAATAGAAAGTGAGATGGTTGACTTGAGAATGTATGATTTATACAATAAAGTAATTTTTTAGGACCTTTTTTTTTAAATCTAAAAAGGTACTAAAACTTTAATAGAATGAGAAATTCATGAAGAAATCTTTTCTAATTAATAATAATGATTTAGTTCTTGAATGCTAATGATATTTTCCTTTTGTAGTTGTGTTTTACAACTTTCATTTCATTAGTTTCTTTGATTTGCGTGATTTAAGGTTTTATTTTTTCAACTTTTTAAGGAATTGACTTCACATTAATTAATTAATTAATTATGAGTAGTCACCCCATTAATAAGTACAACATTATTATTTCATTAGAAAATAGGGGTCTGCAAACGAAAATAAATGATTGGCTATTTTTCCTTTCTGAAAAAACATAAATTTCTATCGGAGGTATAGATAAAAGAATTAAGGTTTTTTTAAAATCGAACCATAACTGTTAAATTAACTATAAAATTGACTTATTGATATTAATTATCGGATTAATGGTTGTTGAACGGATTAAAACTTTATACTAGCTAACGATTTATTAGTGCAGGCGTAGATTACTCAATTTTTTGTTGGACAAATCATTAACTCGTTAAGAATTATCGTACTTATATTTTTACGGTAAGTATGTACATATTAACTCTAAAGCCATGTTTAGTGTTGAAATAATAAGTTGTTGTACACGTAAATATTTGTTAAATAAATGCTTATCTGTACGCATCCTCAAAATTTAAATTTTTATGTATTTCTGACTATAATTTATAATTATAAAATTACTAGCTTAAATAGTATTGAAAAAATTATTTTGTTTGATGGGGGATCAGTTATATTGATGAGTGAAAGTGAAAGAATGGATCACTTATGTTTAAGTCAATACAATTATTCGATAATTACTAATTTGATACTGAATCAACCGATATTCTATTGGGTGGTTAGCTGATTGGTATATTGAAAAGTCGATATCTGATGAGTTAGACCGTTTAATGTAATTATCTATTTAATTCATTTGATAAGTCAAATCGTTAAATATAATTATCCACTCAATCTATCCAATAAGCAACCCTGAAAAAAATACTCGTTAGTGACCAATGGTTAAAAGGTCTCCTGTCTCGACTTCGAACCTCGAGAACCATATTATTAATGCTTTATCTCAAAAATATATTTCTTGACACAAATTTAAATTAATCAAATTTGTAAGTATTGATTATAGAGTGAAAATACTCCAACCATTTCCCACACATTGTTAACACAATGATCACATTCTCTTAGAATGACCCAAGGGAAGATTTTTATCGACAACAAATTGACTCTTCATTCGTTCTATTTTATTTAACGAGAAAAGTATCGAAAATATCTCTAAATTTGATGTGATTTGTTAGTTTTATTTTTGAATTATCGATAGTCTTAAAAACACCATTTTATTTGATTAATTGAACTTAAATATACCCTAAATCTTGCAACACGAGTGAAATACACTTCTAATTTCTCGCCAAGTTTGAGGGTGTTTTCAACACTTCTCGCGACTTTCGGTTAAGAGATCAATGCTCCTACAAGAGTTTGAGACCACCTGTTATGTCATGCGGCAGATCGGGGGTGTATCTAAGTTTAGTTAGTCAAGTAGAGGGGTGATTTTAAAGCTGTTAATAATTCAGAGATGAAACTAATAAATAATTTACGTCAAGTTCAGGAATATTTTTAATACTTCTCTTATTTAATAAACTCATCTCCAAATTATTGACAGTTTTAATATAACTTTATTGCTAGAACTAAATTTTATTGATCGTGTATTTGTTTTATGATCGAGAAATTCATAGAAAGTTATTTTTCGTAGCTTTAGAAATTCAAGAATGATGAATTTTCCCTTATACCCTTTTACTTAAATAATGAATTTAGTTCTGTGCTCAAATTTCATTGAAAATGTTAATTAAATTAAGCACAAACTACTAACACAATATTTTTAAAATGATTTAGCAAAACATAAATTATTACTCTTCTTAAACACATTTGACAATAACTTTAGAGATAAAAATAAAACTATGAACCATTATAGAAACGAATAACTTGTTCACAAATCTATATAACTTCCAATTATTTTTTCTTTGGTTACAAAAAATAATATCATATAAAAAGATGACACTAAGTCTTCTATGGAACCGTCTTATTGATTTATTTCCATAAATTTCAAGGCATAAAATTATTCATTTGTCTATGTTGCATACATGTTAGATACTTTGAATCTATCTAAATCGATTATTATTTTATTTTTCATTGTTGTCAAGAATAAAGTTAATATAAAGAAACGTACGTAACAAAAATATAGAAATATGTTATGAAATTTATTATTAACATGTTGCTAAATACTTCATAGCTAGCCCTATATAATTCATTATTTTCCTTTTTTGGTTGAATAATTTATCATTAAATAAAAATAAAATTAGTGACAAAACTTTTTGTTATTTTGTGCCAGAGGTTATTAGTGACAGTAAAATTAATTAAAGGAATATTTATCTAAACAATTTACCGAAGTAAAAGTTGCATAAAAGGTTAAGCACTAGAGGTAGTAACTTTTTTATTTTTATTTTTTTAAAACTATATGGTACAATGAACTTTTAATTAAATAATTTAATAATATCATATTGGTCAACCATGTGCCACCAATTAATTTGAGAATCAGGTTCATTATATCAACATTAACTTAGTCAATCCTCATTATGTAATTATTAGGAAAAGATTTAAATCTTCATTAGTGACATAATTTGGTATGTTGTGAATGACAGTGTGAAAATAATTGTTAAAATTATTTTTTAACCAATTTTAGCATGAACATTAATCTATAATATTTATACATATTTACGAATTTGATGGGAATTTTTTTATAAATGTGTAAATTTTATGAGAATTTAAAAATTATGCGAAATATATATATGAAGTGTGATTTACATGTCTTTTAATTTAACTAAAAAAATAATAAACTATCTGAAAAAAGACGTTAGCTTAAATTATATTTGGGAAATAAAATTTATAAATCGCGTTTCAAGAATGTGATTTAACCCATCATTTTTCTGAAATTAGTATGTAATTAATGCAGCTTCTTACATAGTTTTTTTGTTTACAAAATTTAATGAATGTTCATGTGAAAAAAAAAAAACTATAAACTCAATAAATTTTTTAATATTTATTCAAATCTAGTACTAGCTGTAACAGACTAGTTCTAAATTATATTTTTATAATAATAATATGACAGTTGAAATGATCTTGGTTGATACTTCAACAAGTACCTTTTATTTTTTATTTTATTATTGTAGACATGTACAAGTGATAGATTGAAACAAATCCCATTTAATATGGAAACTCAAAAAATTCTTCAGGTGTACATTGTCGATTTTTTTTTTATCATATATAGTTTTGTGTGTTATTTCACTTTTTATAGATAATTATATTTGAAGTAACATGATACGTAATTTTTTTTTATGACAAACATATTAAATATAGGTGATGAATTCACTGCTTGCAAACTCGATTTATACTTTCAAGTTTCAACATATATGCTTTGGCAATATAAGTCGGTGTCTTTTGAATTATGCATGACGATTCGATATAATTTGGGAGCATGATATATTAAGTTATGCATATTTAAAATTAAATATGACAATTATTTAAATAAATTTATTCTCTAAATAAATCTATTTCACCTGTCATACATGAAAATACATTTTTCTCTCCTTTGTGTGTTGAAATCATGATGGTCTAGATAATTCAACAAGATAATTAGATTAAATATTTAATATGAATCATACATGTTTGGCATGTTTTACATGCCACATATTTCTTTATTTGTAATTTTAAAATCATAACGATCCAATATGATTTGTAAGAAATTCATTAAAGTCAATTAAAATGAATATATTACTCCATTATTAAGTCATATCATTCTGTCAACTAAAAGAACGATTTTTTTTTCAATATCAAATCAATCAAATTAAATTATAAGTCGAGTTTTTTTTCCCCATCATCGTTTTGATTTGGCTTTATGGTTTGAATTGTACACCACTACTCACTATGTTGAACATATTCACGTCATATCAATTTGTCATGACTTACATTGCCGGTATTTACCGATACCGGCATAACTTTACCATTCAACATTTTTTCATTGAACTTAAAAAGAAAAAGTTATATTCCATTTTGTGCAAATCATCCCAATAAGGCCCATGAGAAAGTAGCCCAAAATGGATTGTGAAACTTGAGTGGGCCGCACCGCCTCTGGCCCATACTATATAAATACACCGGCCTCAATATTATTTCGGGTCATCTTCAATATTCCTCGAGTCCTTTCTCTGCAGCTAAATACCTACGGCTTTCGGTTCCAGAAACTTCGCTCATCGATTCAGGTTTGCGTTACATCTTCTTCACATTGTTATTAATTTCTAGTTTAATCATGTTTTTTTGTTTGATATTGCGTTTGATATGTGTTTGAATTCTGCTAATTATTTAATTTCGTTTTTGTTGAATTTTTGATGTTGTTAGTAGCTATTTTGATCGTGTTTTGTTTGATATTGTGATTGTTTTGAGTAGGAATTCAACGAATTAGTATTGATTAAAGTTTACTGTTGTTAATAGCTACTTGAATCGTGTTTTGTTTGAAATTGTGTTTGTTTTGTGTTTGAATTGAGCTAATTTTTTGATTTTGTTTTAGTTGAACTTTTTCTGTTGTTAATAGCTACTTAAATCGTGTTTTATTTGATATTGAGGTTGTTTCGTGTAGGAATTTGAACGAATTAGTATTGGTTAAAGTTTACTGTTGTTAGTTAGCTACTTTTGTTTGATATTGTGTTTGAATTCAGAAAATCACTTAATTTTGTATTGGTAGGATTAGTCTATTTAATAGCAGGAGATTGTTTTGCGAAGGGGGCAAATAATTTTCATTTTTAATATGTTTTGTTATGTTTTATGTTGTAAATAAATATTTTTTCCGACTCTTTTTTAGTTTTAGGTTTAGATGTAAGTAATTGAATTTACGGTATTATACCAATTTGCTTTTGCTGCAGTAGCAGAAATAACTTGATCATGAAATAAGGACATCCCTATTAACCTCAATTGTAAATAGTTAAAGCATTTAATTTATATATAGCACTTTAACAAAGAAAGAAAGAAAGATGCTTAAAGAGTCATTCACATGATGATCACTGTGTTTGCTAGATATCGAACTCGAGTGTTTCTTGATAAGTGATAGGAGTAGTAACTTAGTAATGCTTAAAGTTTGATACTATTCCATTGGGAACCAGCCACTTCCAACTAGTATAGATACCAGGTAACTCAGCTTACAGAACTCCGATGGATAAGAAGAAATCGCCTTTTGTTAGGATCTGAACCCAGTCTTCACTTTATTGAGCAACTTATTTAAGTTCAATGATTGCATACATTTAATAATGATCAAGATCTTCTTAGACAATATGCAAGCAAAGGGCTCTTATAGCCTGTCCAAGGAAAAAGGAATCGGGAAAGGGGATGCTTTTATAGGTGTTCAAAATTGAGAAGATTTAACCAATGAGACTAGTGCAGTAAGTGTATGGACTTCTTATCCTGTGGACTAGAAGGCAGCCGTTTCATCATTAAAAAGAAAGCGATTCACTAAAATTCCGATTGTATGAAATGAGTCGAAGTAGGTTCACAACTCAAAAGTACTCGAACTTCTTGCTTTTCTGCGCCTTTGTGGTATTCTGCTAATCATCAGTTTCTGCTTGCAAAATGAAATGTAGGATAGTAAATGTTACCTGTTCAAAATAAAAATAAAAATGTAGGATACTGAAGCTAAGATCTCTGCAAGTTCTTAACTCTGGCTTTGTAAAGATTGTATCTTAACAAACCATGAAATAACCAACTGGTTTAACCATACCAATTTCTGTGTGTTGATGTAGATATCATTGTTACTCTCTGTGTAGAAAATTAGAATTAGAGGTGCATAAAGCTGTTTGTGTTTGCAAAGTGCATAGTGTCACCACTCACCAGCAATTGCATCACTTTAATGAAGAGGTTTCTCTTGGGATAATCTCCGTGAGGGGTCCAATTTCTTTTCCTGTTGATGGGTCGAGACAATCTTAAATTTAAGTACCATAAAGTTGATTGAATATTGCCTTCACTCACAAAATAAAATATAAAAGAAAATACTTTGTGGAACTAAAATTTTTCCACGGTCCATACCATTGTCCATAATGTTTGACAAATCCTTATCAGGAGAAAAGTACAGGAGCTAAAGGGGTAGGGATAGAGCGAGTTCATCTCCATCTAGTTAGTGTCAAAGCTGACGATTCAAAGTTTTTTGGAGAACTCTGTAACTGATGCTATTTTCTTCATTTTCCTTATCTGTAGGGCATCACAAATGGTAGCAAGATATGTTAACATTATGGTGATGATATCTATCTTTTTATAGAATTCTGTTCTTTTTGCTTCTTGGCAGACATGATCGGTTTTGGGCATTTCTGTAACTGATGCTATTTCGTTCATTTTTCTTCTATCTGTAGGGCCTAGCAAATGGTAACATGATATGTTATGATACTAGGGTGATAATATTTATCGCTTTATAGAATTCTATTATTTTTTGCTTCTTGACAGACATGATAAAGTTTTAACTTATTATTTTATCAATCAGAATGATTTAGTCGCTGTATTCTACTTCTTGTCCCATTTATATTTTTTACTATGCTTTCTGCTACAATAAACATAATCATATAGATCTAAGAAATACATTGTTTTGCCTCGTTTCTGCTGTCTGCTATTGACTCTTGCTTAATTCTTCTTTTCCAGGTTAAGACGTCACTGCTAGAAATATGGCCAAGCATCATCCCGATTTGATCATGTGCCGGAAGCAGCCAGGAATAGCTATCGGTCGACTTTGTGAGAAATGTGATGGGAAGTGTGTGATTTGTGATTCATACGTCCGTCCTTGCACACTTGTCCGAGTTTGTGATGAATGCAACTATGGATCCTTTCAAGGCCGTTGTGTCATCTGCGGTGGTGTTGGTATTTCTGATGCTTACTATTGCAAGGAATGTACTCAGCAGGAGAAAGATAGGGATGGCTGTCCAAAGATAGTCAATCTTGGTAGTGCCAAGACCGATCTGTTTTATGAACGTAAAAAATATGGTTTCAAGAAGAGATGAGGGTCGGATACCTCTTTCACCCTTTGGTGAAGTTCACTACTGGAGTTTCGTACTAGCATGATTGTGTCAAATTAGGCATTTGAGTATAGCCTATGTAACTTACTATATTGCCTTGGAACTTGCTGTATTACATACTGATATCACAAGTTTAACCCATTGTAATTTCGTTTTGTGCAAGGTTATGCAACAAAACGCCAACGCTAATCGACTGTTCGATCTTGTCTCTTTTGGGTGTGATTTGTGAAAATTTTACATTCAGTTTATTTTCTATCATGATTGTACACTGTACTCTTGTTCTTTAGTTGGAGCAAGTTGACGGGATTTGTAATAGGAAGTTACATTAAGAACATCACATGACATAAACAGAGTTCAATATTACCACAAATCCACAATCTTCAAACTTCTTGTAGGTACAAAAAATAGTCGCTAAAGAATAGCTTGAACTAAAAGGAAGTGAAGTAATAAGTTCACCAATTCTGCTAAGGTTTAAATAACTTCCACAGATACAGACCATACAATAAGAACCAAGTTTTATGCATTGAACGTGTAGAAATATTTTACATAAACAAATTTAGGTGTGACCATTTTTTTTATTTCTGTTACAACTTATGGACATTTTAGATTACAGTCTAAAGACACATTTCGACCAAACTAAAAGAAATGTGAAAAAATGTTAGACTCGGTCTATAATTTCATAAGTTATTACCGTCAAATATTTTGTCCGTAAGGTTGAAACAATATATAAAACAAACATAAGTGTTGGTCTCGACTAGTGTTGTTCGAAAGGCTAATTTTTAAAGGACTATATATTTGCACAGTTTTTGGTGCTATAATAAGCACCCCAAGAATTGGGCCCAAATAGAATACCGACCCAGTGGGCCTTGTGTTACATTCTTATATAGAACCAAAGCTAGGGTTTTTGTTCGTGCTTTAGGGTTTCAATCAGCATCAGAGCTTTAGCGCCGGGAATCTCCAACAGCAAAAATGGTGAGTTTCTATTCGAAGTATTCAAAATTGCTACTTATTGTAAGCTCGTGTATGTTAAGCTGATTTGCTCGCAATTTTTGTTTAGCCTTCTCATAAGTCATTCATGATTAAGAAGAAACTAGCGAAGAAGCAGAGACAAAACAGGCCAATTCCTTACTGGATCCGTATGAGGACTGATAACACAATCAGGTATTCATATTAACTAATTGCTAAATGGAGTATTGTGATATGATTTTGGTTCTGATTTATGTTGATTTGTACTAATGAAGTTTCATTTTTGTATTTTAGGTACAATGCTAAGCGTAGGCACTGGCGTAGGACCAAGCTAGGATTTTAAGGTGGAAGAATCGTGTTTTATTTAAGTTTTTTATGGAAAAACTTCTCGGATTATGTTTTATTTTCTGGCTCAATAGGAGCTTATTCAGTGAGGAAACAGATTGTGTTTTTAATTTCGGAAGAGATTTATATATTAATGACTGATTATGAAGTTGTTCTGTTTAATTTGAGCTGTTTACTGTTAGTTAACAGTAGTATTTTGGTATTGCATTCATGCATTGA
Organism: Solanum etuberosum; assembly: GCA_029582245.1. Classification (NCBI taxonomy): domain Eukaryota; kingdom Viridiplantae; phylum Streptophyta; class Magnoliopsida; order Solanales; family Solanaceae; genus Solanum; species Solanum etuberosum. Next base: position 68,427 of record JAJONR010003750.1, read on the forward strand.
GTTATCTGTTTGTGATTTACACTTGCTGGGGAGTGTTTGTGTTGATTAAATGTTTTTCATAGAAGTAATTAGCTTTTGGTTTTTCTGATGGTTGAATCTTACCTATCTACTTAGCTCAACACTGGAATTTTTCTAGTTTATTATCAGAACATCTGTATATTAAAGGAAAATCTATTGAAAAGAATTGAAACAAAGAAAAAAATTCTAGTTCTTTTCACATCTCACCATTGAGTCAGACTAGTGAATGTAAAATTTTATTGAAAGTGCTATATTTTTATGGGATCGCCTCTGGTAGCTGGTGTATTATCATATTATCAACTGATGCACTAACTTGTCATCCTTATCTGTTGGAGTGATAGTTGTAAGATAAACTTGTATGATGTTGCCTATTATAGGCCGTTAGTTGTAAACCATGTTGATTTGAGTTATAAACATATAAAGTCATGTTCTTTAAGCTTGTATCAGAAGAGTGTTTCTCCTCTTTTCCGGCTATTGTGTCATAGTAGGAATCATGATCTCACCAGTACCGATACCTTTGATATTGCGACTGTCAATTTAGTATCAAGAGCCAGATTGCATTTTATCCTTTGCCTTTTTATTTGCATATCAAGGTGGCTTCTTCATTGGCTGTTGTGTCATTGTGACACACCCTTGAGGCCTAGCACATACTTTTGGGATGATTGATTAAACTTTCCAGTATATTATGTACTTGTAGTCCATTTGAGTGGTGTTGAAAGTGTATTTGACCAGAAGTGTGGACTTGGGAATATCTCGAGTCCTAAGATATCTTGACTAGTTAGGATTGTTGATCTGGATTTACTGGCACCCTGATTACTGCACTTCAGTGTCTGTGAGATGTGCATGTAGAATAATGTTCTTTACTGCAATTATTCATAAACGTGGACTGCACACTTGCAACTTTATTCTTGAGAGAGGCCAACCAGGGTGAGAATGTCGTCCATGAGTGCTAACTGAGCATTTGCCATTGGCTAATTTATAGGTCTCAGCACTTTATGAGGCGTTTCTGTTTTTTAAAGTTAATTCTTCTGGTACTTGATGCATGCATTTGTATAACTGATGTGGCATTCCATCGACAAGTATAGTTCTGTGGTGTAAATTATGAGAGGATGGATATCTTTCATGTTGTAGAAATGACTTGGAAATGCGAGGACACATATTGTTCTTGTGTAACTTAGATATTCCATTCCTCCGTCCATTTTCTTCATATTGCAAAGAAACTGATGCATTAGATTGCCTCTTCTTTCAGTAAAGCTTTATACAAGTGTATGCAGAGCATTCTATAATCTTGTTCTGATCAAATAGGTTGTAGTGGTCTCGTGACTTGGCCACATGCTTTCAGCTTGTGTTAGAACTGTATTGCCCTTTCAGTTAATTTTGGTCTTCCGCTGTTGTAGAATCACAGCGTCTTTGGGCGTATTTGAACTTTACACTTGAGTGATACAAGTTCAATCCCCTTTTTCAAGCAGTTATTTACATGGATGTATACAGCAATTGGTTAAAATTTATATAAAGCTCATGCAACTTCTCATCATTCTATGGAAATTGGTTTGTGAATGTGGATTTCGTTTCATATGAACTATAAAACAGATGAAAGGCCTTCATTGACACCAGTAAAGCCTGTGTACCACTGTCTTCATAACACATTATTCATTCTATTTATATCTAAAATTGAATACTTTTTATCTTTTAAGTGTAGAAAATGCTAGTGAGACGGAAGTGCTCCCAAATTTATGTCAGTAATGGATGGATCCTCTAATTCACATCGAAAGCTTCGATAATAATCATTTTGCATTTTGCATTTTACGTTTTGAGACCCCAAAAACTTTTAAAAAATGTCCTTCGGGATGACTCAGTTGATTTGGAGGGTGGTTATCCACATGAATGACCTGGGATCGATCCCCCCGCAATGCCTTCTGAGTCGAGCCTATTGCATAGTTTACATTCCTTGTGTGGTTTGCAGGCTATTACACAATGAGAGGTTTATTCGGTGCGCTCAAAGAGGTTATAGCGACCGTGGGTTATTCTGGGATTAAAATAAAAAATAAAAGTGAAGTCCATCATGGTGAAATCCAAGCCGTTTAGGATAGACTCCACGTAATAGTGTGGACAAGCGGAGTTTAACGACAATTTTTTAAAATATTCTGTTGAATTTTATTTTAAATACTCCAATAATTTTTAATTTAATAAGTTGCTCAGGTTTCAGATAATTTGAATTTTAATTTAATAAGTTGTTCAGGTTTCAGATAATAAAAAAAATAAAAACATTAAAACAAAAAAAAACCTCTAAAAAAAATTGAGAAATGAAGATTCATATGTTAAAAGTTTGTAGGAGTATATATAGGGGAAGTTAAGAAGTAGAGTTCTATTCCAACTTAAATTTTATTTAAATTTAAATTTCAAATATCACATCTTTCTGTTAAAAGAAGATCAGTTTATTACTCTTCCTTATTTTATTTTTTATAATTAATCTAAATATTTTATTAGTTATCAATAACAGAATAAAAAGAGGACCAGTTTGTTACTCCTCCTTATCCTTGTTAATTTATTTTATTTTCTTACGTTTTCTCCCTCTTTTTCTTTATCCTTGTTATTTTAATATTTTTTTCCAACGTTTTCTCCCTTTTTTAGGTTTATCTTCTTTACTTTTTTATTGTTTGTTATTTTTTTAATTATTAATATTATTATTATTGCTTCTTCTTCTGCTATTATTATTATTATTACTATTATTACTATTTTTTTTTTACTATTATCATATCTCTATTTTTATTTAATATTTAAATCAAATGTAATCAAATATAATCAAATATATTTTATAACAACTTAATGATACATTTATGAAATAGTAAGAGTTCATCTAGATTTTTTTTGTTGTGTCTTTTAAAAATACGTATTTTTGTAGGTTATTATTGAATATAAATAGTATCTTTTACTTTTCTAAATTGAATAGTACTATTTGAAATTATCCATACTCCCAAATTTAAATTTAAATATGATTAATAAATATTAAATATATTTATAATATCTAAAAAGGATAAATTTATGAAATAATAAGAGTTCTAAGAGTAAGAGTTCATTTAGAACTCTTCTACTATGGATTTTTATTTTTAAAACAATGAATAAAATTCTATATTTTTTTAAAATCTAATGTAACTTTAAATACAAATACTTTTAATTCAAATTCTTATAACAACATTTATTAAATTAATTTTAAAATTGTCAAGTGACATTTTATTAGCTTACCACTTGACTTAACCACATTACAAATTACTCTCAGCTTATACCATTTCAACATTAATGTCACACAAAAACCAACACAAATCATAAAAAAAATTATCCATATTATATGGTTACCTAATCTAAGTTAAATACTCATTTTTTTCTCTCAAGCATAACCTAGCTAGTTTTGCGGATATATGGATCGATCAAATCAGTCATTCAATTCATTATATCCAAAAAAAAAAAAAAAAATATATCCAAAAAAATAATAATAATAATAAAAAATCCCTAAAGCATAACCTAGCTATTTTTGCCGATAATATGGTCTGATCAAATCAGTCATTCAATTCATTATATCCAAAAAAGAATAATAATAAAAAAGTTATATCCAAAAAAAAAAAAAAAAAAAATCCCTAAAGAAAAGGAGAAAAAGTTACTATTTCAGTTACTCTAATATACTATTTCAACTAATATAAAAAATTATGGTTTACTATTTCAACTAATATAAAAACTTATGGTTTTGGGGATAAATCAGCTCATATGAAAATAAAAAATTATTTGAAACAAAACCATATGCATTATTGTAGGAAACATATTTGACAAAAAATAAAATAAAATAAAATGTAGCAAAAAATATTGAAAATGGAGAAAAAAAAAAGGGAAAAAGGAGATCTCAATATTGTATGGTTATGCATGTTTTTAGTATTAGTAAAACAATATTTAAAGAATAGAGAGAAAGTATAGCAATTCTTATGGCTTCTCCTTTTTTATAGGTTTATCTCAAAATTAACCATTAACCTTAACTGTTTAGATATAAACATCTTGTTTAAGGGATCATAAAAAATAGTAGTCAAATTAATTATCAAGTAATTAACATATAATTATATTATATGGACTGATTTGAAAGAGGGAATTTGTGTTTTCAAGAAAGTGAGCCTAGATGAGGGAGAAGACAAAGAGTGATAATAATAATAGAATTATTATTTCCTTAATATATTTCTCTTTCATTCTTAATTCTTCTTCCTTGTTGAAAACTCACTTTTTTTAATTAATTGGTTTCTCTTAAAACTTCCTCTTTTTTCTAGTGTTTAATTTATCATCATGGCGTCTAATTTATCCTTGGAAGAGCTTAAGAATGAGAAGGTTGATCTTGTAAGTATAATCTTTCCTCTTCTCTTGTGTCGTAGCAGGATTCAGAATTTAAATTTTATTCGATGAGTTCTAAGTATAATATTTGTTGAGATTTTAGTAACTTTCGTATTATGTTTTGGGTAAAGAATGATGATGAATTTGTTGATTACATAGTGCATCTTTAAATTTTATTCGATGAGTTCTAATTATAATATTTGTTGTGATTTTTAGTAACTTTCGTATTATGTTTTGTGTAAAAATGAGGATGAATTTGTTAAAATTGTTGATTACATAGTGCATCTACCTCTCTCGTGGTGACCAAGATTCAGAATTTAAATTTTATTTGATGAGTTCTAATAATAATATTTTTTGAAATTTTAGTAACTTTCATATTATATTTTGTGTAAAAATGATGATGAATTTGTTGATTACATAGTGCATTAGCGCCACTGACAAGATTCAGAATTTAAATTTTATTTGATGAGTTCTAATTATAATATTTGTTGAGATTTCAGTAACTTTCGCATTATGTTTTGTGTAAAAATGACGATGAATTCGTTAAATTTGTTGATTACCTAATGCATCTACCCCTCTCATGGACATGGTGACAACAAGATTCAGAATTTAAATTTGATTTGATGAGTTCAAATTATGTTTTGTGTAAAAATGATGATGAATTTGTTAAATTTGTTAATTACGTAATGAATACATGCATCTTTTTCGCATGATCATATTGTTTATATAAGATTTTTTTTCCATATATATATATATATAATGAGTGATGAATAATTCTTTTTATTTTTATTTATTTATATATATAATAAATGATGAATTCTCTTGGTGAAGTTTTTGCCCTCCACCGCTGATTGCATGTCATGTGGTCATAGGCGAACAATTAGGACGTGTTATATATATGATTTAATTGAACCTAATACCTCCGGCTCGAATCATGTAATTATACGTACAGATCGCACAAATTATGAACTTACTAACTCTAGATTATGTATTCATCTCGACTCGTTATGAAAATGATCTTGCAGGAAAGCATTCCGGTTGAAGAAGTTTTCCAGATACTAAAATGTAGCAAAGAGGGTTTGACAAAAGAAGAAGGCCAAAAAAGGATTGAAATTTTTGGCCCCAACAAACTTGAAGAGAAAAAGGTGATTTTTTTTAATAAAAAAATATTGTATTATTTACTAAATGTTTCATTTTTCTATTTAGAAAAAAATAAACACTAAATTTTTTTGTTAATTTTTATTATTACAGGAGAACAAGGTCCTTAAATTCTTGGGGTTCATGTGGAATCCTCTCTCATGGGTCATGGAAGCTGCTGCTATCATGTCCATTGTCTTGGCAAATGGAGGGGTAAGAAAAAATATACTACTAAATATAACTGAAATATTTTTCGGAAAATGTTTTTGAAAAAATGCATCTTTATTTTCTGAAGTTTGGTTGACAGAGATTTTTTTCGACTTAAAGGGGGGAAATGACTTCCCTCACTTTCGTGAGAAGGAAGTCGTTTTCCTTCACTAGAAAAATGACTTTCGTCATACCAAATACATCTCTTTGTTCATGTTTATGGCTAATTAGAAGTTAGAACAAACTAATATCTAAGGTGAAATTTTCGAAAAATGCAGGGTAAGCCACCGGATTGGCCCGACTTTGTAGGTATCATGGTCTTGCTTGTTATCAACTCTACTATCAGTTTCATTGAGGAGAACAATGCTGGAAATGCTGCTGCTGCCCTTATGGCTAATCTTGCTCCCAAAACTAAGGTACACATATAAGTAACTGTCGAATATAACGTGTTTTAATCTAATATTTTAAACTTTTAGATGAGACAGTCAAATACTGGTCATGTTTTTTGGTGATTATGTTTCTATGTACAATGGATGAAATGCTAATTTAGTAATCATACATTTCAACATAGTATCAGACGTTCTAGGTCCATAAAAAGAATCAAGTCCACGATTTTAGATGAAATGCTCGCACAATTCATCACTGTTCATGTTTTTTGACAATTATATCTCTATGTGGAATGGATGATTTATAATCTTGAGAATGTGGTTCTCAGGTTTTGAGAGATGGAAAATGGTCTGAGGAGGACGCTTCGCTCCTGGTTCCAGGTGATCTGATTAGTGTTAAGTTGGGTGACATTATCCCAGCCGATGCTCGTCTTCTTGAGGGTGATCCCCTGAAGATTGATCAGGCTGCACTTACCGGTGAGTCCTTACCAGTCACCAAACAACCCGGTGATGAAGTTTTCTCTGGTTCCACTGTCAAGCAAGGCGAGCTCGATGCTGTTGTCATTGCTACTGGTGTTCATACCTTCTTTGGAAAGGCTGCACATCTTGTTGATAGCACAAACCAAGTTGGCCATTTCCAAAAGGTGAAAAAACCGCTATGGTTTGGGATATGAAACTCATTTTCTCGAACTGTTTCTTTCTAAGAACCAAAAAGATTTGTTCCAAAATAGCATACGCAAAGAAGAACGGATGTTGAAGTATTATTTCTAAAATTTGTTGTGTGTTATATCTATGATCAGGTGTTGACTGCTATTGGAAACTTTTGTATCTGCTCAATTCTTGTGGGAATAGTGATTGAGATTGTGGTGATGTGGCCGATTCAAAAGCGAAAATATAGAGATGGAATTGACAACTTGTTGGTGTTGCTTATTGGAGGTATCCCAATTGCCATGCCAACAGTCTTGTCTGTTACCATGGCTATTGGATCTCATCGGTTGTCCCAACAAGGCGCTATCACTAAGAGGATGACTGCTATTGAGGAAATGGCTGGTATGGATGTCCTCTGCAGTGACAAGACCGGTACCCTCACGCTTAACAAGCTTACTGTTGACCAAACCTTGGTTGAGGTTCGTAATCAAGACAAAAATATACCATTTTTTGTTATGAAAATTCCTATCATAACATAACGACTTATGTTCGTGGTTGTAGGTATTCCCTAAGAACGCAGACGCGGACACCGTTATGTTACTTGCAGCTAGAGCTTCCAGGGTCGAAAACCAGGATGCTATTGATGCTTGTATTGTTAATATGTTGGGTGATGCTAAACTGGTAATGTGAAACTAGAATTAACTATGAACTTTGTCGTTAATCTGTCACCAAATAGGCTGTAGATGAGCTTAAGTACTTGTGATATTGCAGGCAAGAGAAGGCATCCAAGAGGTTCATTTCTTTCCATTCAATCCGGTTGACAAGCGCACTGCAATCACCTATATCGATGACAACGGAGACTGGCACAGGGCTAGCAAAGGTGCTCCTGAGCAAGTAAGATATACAATCTCCTTTATACTTCAATTTCATATATTTAATTTCAACTTTTAGTGTCTAATCTAGCATAATCTTTTGCTAGATTATTGAACTCTGTGGGCTCAGTGGATCTGTTTTAAAGAAATCTCATGAAATCATCGACAACTTTGCTAACCGCGGTCTTCGTTCTTTGGGTGTTGCAAGACAGGTAAAGCAAATATAATATTTGATAACTTTGTTTGAGTTAGTGCAATGCAATGTATCATGATAATTTTTGTGCAGACTGTGCCAGAGAAAGATAAGGAAAGTGCTGGTTCACCTTGGGAATTCGTCGGGCTATTACCTCTCTTTGATCCACCAAGGCACGACAGTGCAGAGACAATTCGCAAAGCTCTCGAGCTTGGTGTTAATGTTAAGATGATCACTGGTGACCAGCTTGCTATTGGTAAGGAAACTGGTCGTAGGCTTGGTATGGGAACCAACATGTATCCATCTTCAGCTCTTCTTGGTGACCACAAGGATGAGTCCATTGCGCAAATTCCTGTTGAGGAGCTTATTGAGCAGGCTGATGGCTTTGCCGGAGTCTTCCCAGGTAAATATCTAGCAATAAAATACAGTCAAATCCCTCTATAACGGTGCCACTCATTGTTTTTAGCTGCTATACCGAAATGATGTTATAGAGAACATATAATATAACACAACATGAAAAAACAGTTTCAAAAGTAAAAATATTGACAATAAAGTGAAATGTTGTTATAGATGATGAATATTATAGAGAGGTCTGACTGTAGTACCTTTTGTTTTATTTTATGTGAAACTCCCTCATTTATGATCTTATAGTCACGGAAATCTCATGACATGTTTAAGATCAGATGTTTCTTTCCTTAGTAAAACTGGAACTTACACAAGGATATATTTTGATTCTTTTGAAGAACACAAGTATGAGATTGTGAAGAAGCTGCAAGAAAGAAAGCATATTTGTGGTATGACTGGAGATGGTGTGAATGACGCACCAGCACTGAAGAAGGCAGATATCGGTATTGCAGTTGCTGATGCAACAGATGCAGCTCGGGGTGCATCTGATATTGTTTTGACCGAACCAGGTCTTGGTGTCATTATAAGTGCTGTTTTGACAAGCAGAGCCATTTTCCAGAGGATGAAGAACTATACTATCTATGCAGTCTCAATCACGATCCGTGTCGTGATGGGATTCATGCTCATTGCACTCATTTGGGAATTCGACTTCCCTCCCTTCATGGTCCTCATCATTGCCATCCTCAACGATGGAACCATCATGACCATCTCTAAGGACAGGGTCAAGCCATCTCCTTTGCCCGACTCGTGGAAGCTCAACGAGATCTTTGCCACTGGGATCATCCTCGGAACCTATCAAGCTCTCATGACTGTTCTGTTCTTCTATCTTGCAGCTTCTACTGATTTCTTTACAGTAAGTTCTTTCCTTTTTAATCTTCCGGAACAAAACTTACCATCATGCCAAAAGCTATAACTGATAGCAAGGGTGCAACTTTATTTCTTACTAATTTCATCAACCAAGTGTCCATGTTCGACCATGACTCCAACCCGAGCCATCCAGGCCTATCAACCATAGGCAGGATACTGCTGTTACCCCACAATTTATATCTCAACAAAATGTACTATTGGAACATGATAAACAAATTTATCTTGTGTATTTGCAGGAGAAGTTCGGTGTTAGATCAATCAGGGAGAGCGAACACGGTCTTACAGCTGCTGTATACCTTCAAGTGAGTATAATCAGTCAGGCTCTCATCTTCGTGACGAGATCAAGAAGCTGGTCATTTGTGGAACGCCCCGGTGTTTGGCTTGTCATTGCTTTCTTTCTAGCCCAATTCGTAAGTCCTGAAAAACAATCAAACCTCAATGAACATTCAATCTTCACAACTCTGTATATACAAATATTCTTACTAATCAAGATCCTATTTTTTCTTTTTTCTAACTCAGGTGGCTACACTTATCACCGTCTACGCGAACTGGAACTTTGCTAGGATCCATGGAATTGGATGGGGATGGGCAGCAATCATATGGATCTACACAATTATTACATATCTCCCTCTTGATGTTCTTAAATTCATTAGTCGTTACGCGTTGAGTGGTGATGCCTGGGATTCAATGATCCAGAATAAGGTAAAGAAACAAACAGATCTATAGCCTCATGATCACATTTTGTAATCTTAATACTGTCTTTGACAAGTTCAATTCTAATTGAATGATGCTTTGTCTTTGTTTCTTGTAAAACTTATTAGACCGCCTTCACAACGAAGAAGGACTATGGAAAAGGCGAAAGAGAAGCACAATGGGCCGTGGATCAACGTACACTTCATGGTCTCCAGACTGCAGAAAGCAATGGCTTATTCCATGACAAGAACTACAGGGAATTGAATGAGATTGCTGAACAAGCTAAACGTCGTGCTGAAGTTGCAAAATATACACACGAGTAATTGAAAAATTACTCGAGATTTTCAAGAACCATGTTGCTGAGTTTGAGGAATTTTACACTCTCAAAGGAACATGTTGAAATGATCTAATAATAAGACAATATTGTCTAAAGATTATGCAATGAATTATGGGAGATAGATGACTATTTTTTTTTTTTTTGGTAAGGGCATTTTTGCAGCTAATTTTTGTTTTCTTCAAAAAGTGTATGTACATGATGTTATCAATGTTGGATGAGTTCCTAAATTGGTGAACTACAAAGGCTGCATATTAAAAAAAAAAAAGTGACTAGTAGCTATATACATAAAGAATATCTATAACATTATCATTTATGTTTTTTTTTTTTCTGTAAATATTTATTTATTAATTAATATATTTAGTTTTCCTAAAATACGTCCAAAAGGAAAGCATAATGTTAGGTTTATACGATAATCATATTATGACTTTTCTCACAATGTTACAAGAAAAAAAAAGACTATGTTCTACATAGACATTAGTAATAATTGTGTAACATGTTAAGTAAAGTGCATTGCTACTACTATTATTTACATAAATGGATTCTCTTGAATGGAGAAAGTAATAGTAATTGAACCTTGATCACTTGTTATATAATTTTTTTAATTTGTATGACTATATCATAAGCTTTGATGGTCATTAAACAACTTAATTAAACCTTCAACCTACGCTGATAGTACTAATGCAAGTGCGACATAAAAGGGCATGTCTTGTGGTTTGCTAAAAACCAAGGAATAATACAAGCTGCATGAAACCTATGACAACAAGTAGAATGTATTAGTCACACGTATTATCTTCTTGTTCAAATTCTTCTAAAAAGATACAACAATTATTGTTCGTGCCTTTAATTTTTAAAAAATTCAAAAATTACCCAAACTTTTATATTTTATAAAAGATACCCGTCATTTATTAGTTCCAACTAATATTTATCTACCATATCTATTACTCTAATAAATAACTAGATTACTCCTCTATCAATTTTGAGTGACGAATTGAGAAAAAGAACTCATAGTTTCAAAAGACTTTAATTTGAAAAGATGGAACAAATGGAAGGCAACGCAAGGTTTTAAAATTTTAATTCTTGATTTATAAACCTATTATGATTCAGAGTTTAAGAAGTACATGTCCTAATTAAGTCCTTTTAGGATTAATTATAAAATTAATGAGATGTAGTTTAACGCAGAACAACATCTTTTACTCAAAAAATTAAATAAATTAATCCAATCAAACACAAGTCCGACACAAGGGACATGTCCTATTTTTTTCTAACCATGGCCTAATACAAGCATAATGAAACCTATGACAACAAATAGGAAAAATAAAAATCATCTCCATATGTTTAATTTCTTCAATACAAATCGAGCAATCACTATTTTCTCCTTTAATTCCTAGAGTTTTTATTGCTTCGTTTGAAATATCTATTACTACGTCAATAGTAGCCGCTCTTTCTGTTCTTGTTGGTATTGGTGCTGATGTTGGTGCTAATTCCTCTGTATCGATCAGAAATACTATCATTTTTATGAACCAAATTACGAATAAAACAAATAAAATGATAGCAAAAATAGAGAAATAATCAGCAGGAGAAAGACCTAACATTTTTTTTTTGATGGTGATGATCAATCAAGGATTCATGTTTATTTATAATTTAAGTTGTTGAATTTAGAAACCTTATAGGAATAGCACTAAATTATTTTTCGAAACCTTTTAGGAGTAGGATTAACTAATTAAGGAAGGAAATACATGTCTTTATTAAATCCCAAATCATTTCGAGTTTGATGTAAACTTGATGCATGTAAAATTTTTACCAATTGTCACATTAGAATAAACTATTTTTCTCTTCATTTAAATTTATTAAAACATTTTCTAGAAAATATTTTTAAATTTTTTACATGGTTGGCCAAAAAAATTTAAAAATATTTTTGATAGGAAAAAACAACTTTCTTAAACATGAGGAAAAAAAATTTCATGTTCGATTGGGCTTTCGATATTGATTGTGTCCAGTCCTGTCCTATCCTCCCTACTCTGCAAAACGTACACCTCATTTTCATCCCCATCCCATAGCTCCCTCCCCCCTACACCCACATCCGTCTTTCTTAGTATTTGTCTTGATTATATACAATTGTTTTTAGAATAATATTTTTCGCTTACGTACGAAAAACATAAAAATAAGTAAAAAAATCATGCACTTATTTTCCTTCATACCGAACACATCCATAATAAAGCAAGTTATTCCAAAATAGGTAAGTAGCACATGAATTCCACATTGTATAAAAGGAAGAGAAGGTAAAATAAAACACTTAATGAACATCAAAAGTTACGAGAGATGCCTCTCATTGCTTCAACTTCTCTATAATAGAGAGAAATGAACAAGAAATATATACACATAGAATAAGGTCTGTTACGATTCTTTTTGTGGAAATACTTACCAAAATAACCAGATATATGTAAGAAATGTATATACACTTTACGATCGATATGTGCCAGGAGACTAAATTAATATTGAACACATTAATCAGATCCTCAAATCGAGAACTTGATTGCATTTCGAAAGGATTCAAAAACGAAAGAGATGATTGATTTACCGTCAGCTTTGGATGTTCAAATGTAGATGTTGCATCGTAAATGTCATGATGTTCGTGCATTCTCCATCGATGCTTATAGTATGCCACTCAAGAAGCCCCTAAAAGAATGTCAAAATACGTCTATCAATTAACACGAAGCCAACTTAGACTACTCCAAACATAGATAAAACAGAGGATAATTAATCACATACCAAAATCCCTCTGCTTTTTTCTCTTGATCTCTGCAGAGTTATAATCGTTAAGTAACGTTTTAATGCAGTGATGTAGAGGTATAATGAACAGATTTAATAAGTGTAGGAGTTTATAACGAGTTCAGGTTTATGATTTGTAGTGTACCTTGATTTTCCTTCGAAGGCATCGTTCATTTCATCAATACTTGGCCTCTTTGCAAATGTTGTCAAGGATACGTATTTTTCCTTCCCAGGTGATTCATCGACTCTCTTGTATAACTCATAAGGATATGGGTACGACATCCTATAACATGAGAAAATTAGCAAGAGAGTGAATGTTGACAATGGATATATTCAGCCATTCTTTTTTCAGAGGCCATTACAACAAGAATCTATTAATTAAGGAATTGTTAGATTTATAGACTAGCTATGCCGGTATGAGTTTGGTCATTGCGATCAAGTTTGGGGAAGAATGGAGTTGATCAAGCAAATTTCGGAGAATCTATGGACTGACACACATCAAAAACTCCAAAGTATCATGAATTCCTATTTCAGACGCTGAAACACTAAAAGAAAGTGAAATCAGTCATGGCAAAACAATGAAAGTATTGGTCACAAGGCGGTTTCAGATGGACCCACCAAGTTTCGGGCAGAACGGGGTCGGTCAAACAAATTCTGAAAAATCTATGGACTCACACTCACCTAAAGCAGCGAAAAATCTTGAAATTCCTATTTCATGATACTGAAATGCCAAAAGGTGATGTCAGTCATGACGAAGCCATGAGTATTGGTGACTGGGTGGTTTTGAATAGACCCACCAAGATTGGGGCAGATCGGAGTCAGTCGAACTGAAAAATCTATGGATTAACATACCAAAAAATCCTGAATTACCCCGAATCGTCAGGAAAAAAAAGTGATATCAGTCATGAGAAAACAATGATCAGCAAATCTGCATTTCTCACTAAACCAACAAAAGAATAGAAAGCATTTTTCATGCCATTTAAGTTCCCCTTCTTCTTTTTGATCGTGTTATGACAAAACGAATCAATAGCATAGAAGCAAATCTAACCTGAGTGCACCCATAATAGGATATTGCGTTCCTGCATAGTAGAGTAGCCGGAATTGATAGCACATCTCAAACGATGCAGCATATTCCAATCTCTTATCTCTACCCATTGTCTTGAAGATAAAGAGAAAAAATCAATCAGAACGTAAGACGAAGTTCTCTATAATGTTGGCCATTATGGTTCAATGGTTACTATACTTACTTGCATGATACCACTTGAAGCAGGTAAATCCTGCACAATTAGTATGTGATATATCAGAGTCAATCCATTTGTGATCATTTCATCATCGAGGAAAAGTGGAGCCAAGCTATAAACTCCGGAACTGTAAGCAAAATTTACTTAACGGGTTTTCTAGTGCCTCTATTAACTATTGTTTTCTATGAGAGAAAAATCATTACAAATAGTAAGACGAATAAATGGATAGTACTTAGATAGTTTGAGTCGATATTCATCCTCTTAGTGTATAATGGTAAACACCATTAATCTAGATTAGAAGGCTTTCAGTACAGCTTTCAATTTTTAGTAATTTCTAGCATCAACACTTTCAGTAGAAAAATGAATTAGTCTAATTTGCATATCTACATGTCGTACACTACCTATGTTACATGGACAGATGGACTTGAGTAATTTATCGTTCAAGCAACTTTTGCTACTGCTATTGAAATTCATGGTAAGCCATGAGCTGTTTTTTATTTAAAAGGAAGTCACATTCATTAACGAGGTATTAAGATCCTAACCTTTAGTTTGGGGTTGACAAGAATAACTGGTCGGTTACCGGCTGCATCAGTCATAGCTCTCATATCCTGCATTATTCAACAGGAGGAAAAAAATTTAATAAACTGAATAAGAGTAATATGAGGAAAATACAGCAAATGGTTCTGAGTGAATCACATCTATGATGCAATTTCCAACAGCATTCTGGGGAGCCACTAGAATGAACAAGTCATCTTGTTTTTCAACCTCCTTGCCACCTGGAAAACACATAAAAATTGGTAGTAAACATGGAGTTGACCATCAATCATGAAAGAAGCAAATTCAAGAGTGTGATTATATCGTGTTCTATCGCAAAGCTAACCTCAGAAAAATATGCAGGTTAAGCGTTCATTTTAGCATGTGTAGACTTGCACAAAATACAAAAATAGTCATTACACTACAGAAACATTTATCAAGCTATGAAGTTTCTACAATGAGCAATACTAGAACAACATTCTCAAATAAATCCATCACAACAGAGGAGGATCTACGATTTTAAGTTTAGAACAACAACTCTTATTGCTTACTGGGTTCGGGATGCATCATTTATACATATAAACTAAATTTCGTAATACAACTACAGGGTTTGAGCCAAAGTTGTTCTACCGAACACGTAACTTCTGCTGTGGCTCTGCTCCTGTCTCACAATGAAAAGAAATGTTGTGCACGAAAGCACACGGATAGATTTGTATATTATGTCTTAGAGGACCATTTATAGTTGCAGTATGCTTCTAAAAACATGATATTGGATAGGAAGTGAAAGTCATCAGGTGCAATTTTAATCTCTGTAATACCTATAGAACCAATATTGACAAAGTTGCCCAACGCGCCATAATCACCCCAGTCCATGTACTCTAATATCTTTCGACTTCCTGCAAGCTGCAAAGGCATCCCTGCAAGTGCACCTTCCCCCATAGACCCTTGGACACAAACCTACAAATGAGATCTGGAAATGAATATGTATAATTTGCCTTATTTCAAAGATAATAGATTAACTAAGAGGGGAAAAGAATAACCATCAGTGACACATACCTTTACACGCTTTCCATCGTCAGCAAATGAAAGAGCAAGTACCCGGATAAGTTCCATTAGAGTACCTATTCGATAAACATCCTGTGGATTTAAGATACTGTCAAACCTAAATAAACTATGGGCATTTGATCAGAAAATGTTTTCTCACCATTGAAGGATTCAGCTCTGGGATACTGATTTCTATCTGTGAAATAAAGACAAAGGTATTAATATAACTTGGATTTAAGATAAAATGTAGATGGGAAAAAGGCATGGATTCCTTGTATAGGTACTAATGAAGAATAAAGATAATTCTCTGGCATAAACAAATGAGTGGCTTAGTTTCTCTCATTTCATTGCAATTTGTTCTTCAAAGTTTAAACACACATTTTTTCGATACAATCAAATAGAAAGCCCCAAGGGTGCCATATTCTAGGAGCCCAAACTATGTGATTGAATAAATCCTCCTGCGGGTCAAGGATTCCTTTCTCTTATTTTTTTCCAAAAAAACTAACAAAAGATGCACCATATTCTGACCCCCAGCACAGTTGTCGAAACACGCTTTACATATAAGATTAGATAGAATATTGAAGAGCATATATTGTGAGTAATGCATATTGTAAGTTTACAGGATAGTATTAAATGGAAGGGGACAAGAATCATCGTTTGAGCTAGCTATTTTCATGCTTTTATTACCTACAAAATGCCCCAGTGAGTTGGTAGTTTTCCCCTTTTCTTTCCTCAAAATTAAGAAAAGGTGACCTTTCCATGTTTCGAGTAATGTGGACACCAGAATATGGCATATTTCTTTCAAATAAGTAGAGTTATTCATTGGAACTATTTCAACTGAGTAATCGCATGTTATCCGTAAGTGTTTAAAAAATTTAGTGATTCGTTCTCATAATAGCATAATCTTTTAGAAACAAGATAAGAGATATCTCCAGATTCCATCAAATATGAACTTTGTCAACAGGTTTAAAGTATAATAACAAGCTATTTTCTTCATTGGTTGACAAATAAACATACTGGCTTTCTTCTTAGAAACTCATCAACTCACTCAAGGGGGCATATCATGGTATATTCAGAAAACTGTATTTCACCTACATATGCAAATAAATATCTTGTATCTACTTCCACTAAGAAAGGTGACTTCTCAAAGTGGTCGGAAAAAGTGGCACTTAAACAAAATGGCTGAAAGAAGGGGATAAAAAGGACAGCCCGCTGCACAAAGCATCCAGCATTAGCAGGGTCTGGGGAAGGGCTGCACCCCAAGGACTGTGATTTAGACATCCTACCCTAATGCAAGCATTAGCGGCTGCTTCCATGGCTCAAACCCGTGACCTATAGGTCACACGAAGACAAATTTACCATTGCTACAAGCCTCCCCTTCGGTTGAAAGAAGGGGATGTCTTAATTAAAATGATAACCAATCAAAATTATCTTATAAAACAGTTCTACCAACGCAAACTACTTTGATGTTAACCTTATCTGAATTACTTTTGAATATCTGAATTACTTTTGAATCAGAGCAGAGTCATACCTTTAAACGAGTTTTCCCATCATTGACAGCTCTTTGAGTAGCCTGAAGCACATCAGTGTAGAAATATTCCCTAATTTCTCTTGAGTGAGGAATATTATTCAGTCTAGTTGGTATTCCTCTCCAATCCTATAAAGATATAAGGAAAACGGTCAAAGCTTGCAACTTTCCTTAAAAAAAAGAAGGGAAGTTGTGTTCGTGATTTACGGTAGCAGATGATTACCTTGCTCAAAGATGCCATATCAGCTCGAGTACTGGAAATTACTGATTCTTCTGCAAACAAAATATGGTAGAGTTTCAGGGTCCAAATTGTCATTGAGCTAAGTAATGACTGCTAATTTAGTTGGTCAGCATGTAGATACAAGAAATTCAAAAAGGTGTCCAGCGAAAAATCTTTTTTATTGTTGGATGGAACATCTATTTCGTATTTGGTTTTTAGGGGAAACAAAAGGAAATGAGCTTGAAGGAAATTGTACTTCACTGCTTCTGGATGTAATTACCTAAAGCTATAGATGATTGTTGGAAAATTCGAGAGTGCAACATTTCCTCTAAAAAGTATATTTAGCATATTGTAAAAGAAGAAAAAGGAAAAGAGAAAAGGAAACATTGGAGTTTATACAAGTTTTATATATGGATGCTTTAGTTTCTTCTATGATCACACTCGGAAAATGCTTTAAACATTTCCCACATACTATAAAGTGTAAGCGTAAAAGCTGTAAAGGCTCTATCATCTTGATTTCATCCATATTAGCTTCACAAAATATACCATGTTAATTAGGTTCTCATTTGGTTTGAACTGCAAACATCAAACAGGCCTAACTTAGCTTCATTAAGTTTACTCCAATGTTTTTCAAATCAAACAGGCTTCACAGCATGAAGAGAAACAAGATGGCAAATATGTGAAAAAAGAATAGAGATATAGTTTAATTATCGAGGTGGATGCATTATATATCAATTAGAAGATTTCAAAAAGAACAAAAGGCGGGGATTGATAATTGAGACATATGGTCAATCATGTGTTACACAATCTTTACATCTCTTAGAGGATTATATGCTGCCGAGATCAGCAGGAATGTCGATTTAGTTAAAACATAGCTCTCCGTAGAATACAAAGAACCTCAAGAGAGATATTTCTAAAGAAAAAAGATTCACACCTGATTTTCTTGCATCTTGTTTCTCTTTCTGCACACGTGATAATAAGGAATCAATTTCTGCAAATACTGCATCTTTGCCGCGGTTCCCATCAATCTGTATGTCACACCTCATAAGTAAAAATCACTAGAAAAACATACAGAATTTCAAAATTATACTATAACAAGAGTAAATGCCAAATCTACCTTATTCATTATATCTGAGTACACTGGTAATATTGCTTCAGCATTTTGCTTGTATATTTGCAGACGTGATTTCACCTGAAACACATTTAGCACACCTGGTTAAACTGTAGACTTGCGGATATATTTGATGCTTCAGCTTTTCTAGATATCTCTAAGATGGACAATAGGATTAGTCTATATTATAGCATCTTGAATATCAGAAACACAAAAATGACTTGTATAAGCCAGTCTAAGTTGCAAGTATACGTCCAGTAAACTAAAGCAAGACAAACGATGCAGGTATTAAAAGTACCTTTTCCTCTGTGTCATCAGGACGAGTTATGAGCCTTGCTTTGATGTCCTCAGTCTCTGGAGGGAAATTAGTAACATGGTATATCTTTCCAGTGAGAGGATCTAGCCTTCTACCAACACATCTGTCAATAAGAATCTCATCAGGAACCTGTAGAAGAGAAGGACTTATGTGTAAAAGATCGACCGCAAATCAAATGGAAGAAGAAGCAGACTAAGGATTTCTTTTTTAATTCAGATTCTATTTGTGAATTGATCCTTTAAAATTTGGAAATTCTTTATCTCATTCTTGCTCTATTATACCTCTTTTTGGTATATCCAGTGAAAGAACATAGGACAGCCACATCAATTCACGAATGCGTGCTATGACAAGAAGAAGCACATAGGACAACCACATCAACTCACGAATGCGTGCTATGACAAGAAGAAGCACATAGGACAACAACATCAACTCACGAATGCGTGCTATGACAAGAAAACTTCACCAATTTTTCATCAATCAGTGTGCTTTCATCAAGTAGTGTTCAACCAAGTCATTGACTGCATCATTCAACATATATAGCTGAGAGATATCTTGCTCGGACTCTTCAAAATGTTGATTGATGCATGTCGGATCCTCCAAAAGAAGTGCATTTTTTGGATGATCTGTCACGGGTGTGACATTTATGGAGAGTCCGAGCAACATCTAGAGGCACGCTTTCATGTTTTCTACAATGTCTTTGTCCACTGGACATGTATGAATGATTCAACCTACTTAAAGTGATCCTGATCCTCAACTCCGAAGATATTTCAAATTCTGTTATGGTTAAACGTAAAACATTTCAAAGTGCACCGCATAACCAGCATTGCAACATCATATCGCACACAGCAGCAAAATTTGAAACAGTGACAAAAACATCTGACCTATATTTTGTAAACTTTCAAAAGATCATCTTATTTGTGACTGGAAAGAAAATGCAGATTATGTAATGGTAGAGTGGACGTACATCAAGCACGATGTAGATATCTGGTCTGATATTCAACCTTTCCAGACTTTCTGCTTGGGCCAACGTTCGTGGATACCCATCCAGAAGCCACCCTTTTTCTTTTGCATCTTCCTTTGATAATCGTGTTGTCACCATCTGTAACAGAAGTCGACTTTGAAAATCATAAAAAGCGAAAGTTATTTTTTTCAATTAACAAGACACTTAAAAGATCTCATACAGCTGTTACAATCTCATCAGGAACCAGGCGACCAGCGTTCATGTACTCCTTGGCTTTATTTCCAATATCTGTACCAGCTGATAATTCAGCTCGTAGAAGATCACCAGTTGATATGTGCACCAATCCAAACTGAAACAAACCATGATAAAGTATCATTCAAGAGGAGATTTAAACGAACCAACATTCCCATTCACAAATTTCATTTAGTGCAACATGAATCCGCACACCATAAAAGACCACTTTTTTTGGTTCAATCAACCCATTGGTCTGACTAATCAAGATTTGTGTTGCGTAAGGCCAATATTGAAGGAGGAAGCACTCCCTACCAGAGATTTCTCCACTCCCATTGCTTGAACCCGATACCTCTAGTTAAGGGTATAGGGATTTCATCCATCCAACTACATCCTTTGGTGGTCACGAAAAACAAATAACAGACATTTGGCTATTTAGTTGCTTTAGCATAATTACAAATAGGTCATGGCCAATCATATTTAACACAACGTCGTAAACAATCAATCAACTATGTACCAATCGTTAACTAGTTGGGCCGGGGAAAATAAGTTGCTACCACCTTCTGGTCAAAAGATAATTCTATCATCAAATAGCAGAAGAAAACAAGAGAGATCGAGAAATCGACCTTTTGTACAATCAATTCACATTGAGTCCCTTTACCAGATGCAGGGGCACCTGATATCATCACCTTTAAAGGCTCACTTCTAGCACATATCACCTGAAGAAACAAATACTTCCAAAATTTAATTCGATAAACAAAATTATACATTGTGAGTGTAAAATACAAGTAAACCTCATTGAAATGTGAGATTCGTAAACCTGAAAATAAAACAGATTATCTGCTACAACAAACAAATATGACCCGACCCGATCATGTAAAACTCTTTTTACACTGATACTGTATATAACTTAAACTCGTTACAATTTATACAGCTAACCTTGATTTTGTGATTTTTTCTCAAATGAGTCCGTAAATTGACATTGTGAGACGTGATTACTTGTTCCGAGTAAGCAATTGAAGATGATAAATGGATAGAATTCGAAGAAATTGGTACTGATGAAGATGATGATGAGTAATTACAAGAATTATTCGTACAGATTGGAGAAAAAAATGGATTTGAAGAAATATTATGAGTAGAAATGTGAGGAAAATTCATAGTGACTGAAGTTATCATCGCCATGGAAGAAGAAGAAAAAAAAAAGAGGGAAAGAAGGAGTAGTGACAATGGCAGATATTAACGGATTAACTGCCACCACAAAAATCAATGAAATGAGATTTGGGATTTGCCCCGCTTTTAAAATGGGCCTTGAAGACTCATATTGGGCCTATGGTGATTTCATTTACATAGGATCTTCCGGTGACACCCTTTAAATTTTGACCTCATTAAAAGAAATGACGAACGAATAAATTATTTCGTATTTTGGTGAATCGTCGAGATTTTTTATATTATATTGAGTGAGATTTGCACTAATAAGAAGTTTTGGTGATCGTCAAGATTCGTGACATGATCAATTGCGAGTATCTTTTCAGTATATGTTGTTGAATTCTTTCGATTAAATGGCTAAAATCCTAACAATGACTATAACTCAAAACACGTCTTTTTCCTACAAAATCATCGAAATCAATTCAAAATGACTTCAAATTTAATATATATATATATAATTAACATTAAACCTAATAATTAATTCTTTATATTTATAACAGTGTCGTTTGTACAAATATTTTCTGGATACGATAGTGGTTATAGAGAGTTAGAGACTATAATATCTAACATAACATGCGAATTGGTTGGGGAAAACACTCGGTTGTTAAACTAAATGTGTCCATGGATTTTAGGTGATAGGATTTCAAAAAAAAATTTTGCCGAAATTTTTCATGGACGTCCATTACGACCTTATTAATGGTGCCAGTTGGTCCCGAGGGGCAAACGGGAACATTTTCAAGTTCAAACGAGCCCCAAAGCAAAAAAAACTAGATTTTAACGATTTTCCTATGCTTTAGTCCATAAATTTTTGGTGATGCAGGATTCCGAAATTTTTTTTGCCGAAATTTTTCATGGGCGTCCGTTACAAACTTATTAATGGTGTTAGTTGGTCCCGAGGGCCAAACAGACGCATTTTCAAGTTCAAACAATCCCCAAAGCAGGAAAATCCAGATTTTACCGATTTTCGTGTGCTATTAGTCCATGATTTTTTGGTGATAGGATTCCGTAAGTTTTTTTGCCAAAATTTTTCATGGACGCCCATTACGACCTTATTAATGGCGTCTGTTGGTCCCGAGGAGCAAACAAGCACATTTTCAAGTTCAAACGAGCTCCAAAGCAAGAAAAACCAGATTTTACCCATTTTCGTGTGCTATAGTCGATGGATTTTTGGTGATACAGGATTCCGAAATTTTTTATGGACGTCCGTTACGACCTTATTAATGGCGTCAGTTCATCCCGAGGGGCAAGCAAACGCATTTTCAAGTTCAAACGAGCCCTAAAGCAGAAAACCCAATTTTTTACTAATTTTCATGTGCTATAGTCATGGATTTTTGGTGATAGGATTCCAAAAATTTTTTTGCCGAAATTTTTCATGGACGTCCGTTACGACCTTATTAATGGCGTCAATTGGTTCCAAGGAGCAAATGGACGCATTTTCAAGTTCAAACAAGCCCCAAAGCAAGAAAAACCAGATTTTATCGATTTGCGTGTGCTATAGTCCATGAATTTTTGATGATACAAGATTCCGAAATTGTTTTTGCTGAAATTTTTCATGAACGTCCGTTACGACCTTATTAATGGCGTCAGTTAGTCCCGAGGGGCAAACAAACGCATTTTCAAGTTCAAACGAGCCCCAAAGCAGGAAAACCCAGATTTTATCGATTTTCATGTGCTATAGTCCATGAATTTTTGGTGATAGGATTCTGGAATTCTTT
Organism: Solanum etuberosum; assembly: GCA_029582245.1. Classification (NCBI taxonomy): domain Eukaryota; kingdom Viridiplantae; phylum Streptophyta; class Magnoliopsida; order Solanales; family Solanaceae; genus Solanum; species Solanum etuberosum. Next base: position 91,431 of record JAJONR010003750.1, read on the forward strand.
TGCCAAAAATTTTCATGGACGTCCGTTACGACCTTATTAATGGCGCCAGCTGGTCCCGAGGGGAAAACAGACGCATTATCATGTTCAAACGAGCTCCAAAATAAGAAAAACCAGATTTTACCTATTTTCGTGTGCCATAGTCCATGGATTTTTGGTGATACAGGATTCCAGAATTTTTTTTGCCGAAATTCTTCATTGACGTCCGTTATAACCTTATTAATGGCGTCAGTTGGTCGCGAGGGGAAAACGGGCGCATTTTCAAGTTCAAACGAGTCCTAAAGCAAGAAAAACCAGATTTTATCGATTTTCGTGTGCTCCATTGATTTTATGTGATACATGATTTCCAGAATTTTTTTGGCTGAAATTTTTCATGGACGTTCGTTACGACCTTATTAATTGCGCCAGTTGGTCCCGAGGGGCAAACAAGTGCATTGTCAAGTTCAAACGAGCCAGGAAATTCCAGATTTTACCGATTTTCATGTGCTATAGTCCATGGATTTTTGGTGATAGGATTCCAGAAGTTTTTCATGGACGTCCGTTATGACCTTATTTATGGCGCCAGTTTGTCCCGAGGGACAAACGGGCGCATTTCCAAATTCAAACGAGCCCCAAAGCAAGAAAAACCAGATTTTACCAATTTTCGTGTGCTATAGTCCATGAATTTTTGGTGATACATGATTCCAAAAAAAATTTTTATCGTTGCTACCTTATTAATGGCTTCAGTTGGTCCCGAGAGGCAAACAAGCGCATTTTCAAGTTCAAACGAGCCCCAAAGTAGGAAAAACTAGATTTTACCAATTTTCGTGTGCTACAGTCCATGGATTTTTGGTGATATAGGATTTCAATTTTTTTTTTGCCAAATTTTTTCATGGACGTCCGTTAAGACCTTAATAATGGCGTCAGTTGGTCACGAGGGGAAAACTGACGTATTTTCAAGTTCAAACGAGCTCTAAAGTAGGAAAATCCAGATTTTACCGATTTTCATGTGCTATAGTCTATGGATTTTTGGTGATAATATTACCCAATTTTTTTTGTCGAAAATTTCCATGGACGTCTATTACGACCTTATTAATGGCACCAGGTGGTCCCGAGGGGCAAACAGGTG